>JAQGAT010000410.1:0-33520 GCA_034687845.1 Pantelozetes paolii | reverse complement strand
CTCTCTCTCTCTCTCCCCTTCTCTCTCTCCTTCTCTTTCCTTAGCTTTTGTTTGTTTTGATGATATTTTAAGTTATTTTTGGTTTTTATATAATTTAAAAACAAAGTAATAACAGAGAAAAAGCGTATTTATGTCGACATTAGACTTCATTATTAATATACAATTATACTGTTATTATATTCAATACTACAGTAGAGTATACTATACAACCAATGCTCTATTCTTACAGACAGGCCATCTGTGCCACACCTTATGACTCTGTAATCCCAATAGAAATAAGTTCTTAAACTCTAGAGTAATATTTCACTCAATATATTGTCTCTGAATTACATTTCAAATATGAAGGCATAGGAAGGCATAGGAAAGCTTCAAAAGTATTATATTTTGAGTATATTTTTCGCAATTTTTTTACTTTTGCAAAAATGTTTCAATTTAATACCCGTTCCCAATGTTATCAACGGTGCTCTCATTCAACTTAATTAAATTGAATGAAATAGAGACCTGAAAACAGCAGTAAAAGTGCAGTCTCTGCTCATTTCCTCGCTATCTGTCTGTCCTTTTGAGTAAGTTTTATATATTATATAAATTACAAAATTGTTTCAAATATTACTTGAATTTGTTATTCAATTAAAATAAGGATTTTCTTACAAATTCAACGAATTTTAGTCTAAATTCAGAAATTAATTGAATTTTATTTTTTATCTCTCTTTTTGCCATTTTTTGTGTTTTGTTTGAAAGACAATGAAATATAAAAATTATTTGCTTTGAAAAAGGGATTAAATATTGTTTTATTAGCAAAAAGGGATATGAAATCCACTTAAATAAAGTGCTTGACCTCAAAAAACTAATAGTGAAAGGATAGGCGAAGTGTATGTTCAGCACTGTTAGCACTCATATATTTAAATTTGTCTTATGTTAACACAATTTAATATATCAACAACTTTTCAATTGTTACTAAATATGTCTTATGTCTGATGCAAACCAAAAGCTATTTATAACTTGTGAGTCGACATCACATTTCAGTTATCAGTGTTTGACTCCAACACACAATATATATATATATAAACCGTTTGCTTCGTTAAACACACTCAACAACACATATATTATATTTTTATCGCAAAGTAATTATGCATTCAATAAGATATCGCATTATTTTGTCTCCACTTTTATCGACTTTTTTCACAACAGAAAAGCCAAACATTTGCTTAATTTTGTGAAAAACTGCTCAAAAAGTATATTTTGCATACATTTTGATGGTTTGCTAACATTATTTGCTTTTTTAGTCTCTCATCAAAATTATGTTTTATTTTTTGTTAGTTTATTCATTAAATCAAAACCCAATTTGTTATTTAATCTATTTTTTGCCATTGATTTCATAATTCATATGAAGAGTTAAGACAACTCTTCCTGAGCTCTAGTTTTCATCGATTTTTATTTGAACTCAAAGTTAAGGCCAAATATATTATCGACTTTTCTGTTGCTCTGTCGGACAACAGAAAAATCAAGTCTTATATCAATTGAAGTGTTGAACCAATAATACAATCTCTCATCCAATATATACATCAAACACAACACCACAAACAGTGTTTCATTTTGTGCTCAATTTTTGTTTCAAATCTGTAGAGGAATTGAGAGAAAAATATATTTTCAAAGAAATGAAATATTTCTCAAATAGTCTGCACTCGAAAACCAATAGTCAATCGTTAATGCATTGAAACAAAACCAAAGTATCAAACAATGCATAGAAATAGACATTTAGTGTATATATTGTGTCAGAAAATTGTTTCACATTTTTGTTGATGTTTTGATTTATTTCTGAGCGAAGAATAAGTTTTGTCAGAAATTCTAGTTTTCGTTTGAACTTTAGTTTTGATCTATTTATAGCCCAAACCCTTACCGTTTGTCTGGGATTCAGTCATCAAACTAGTTGTTTGGCTCCTCACTAGCTATCCTTTCCCTATCATTGCAATAGTATATTCTCATCTAATATTATACACATTTTTGTATTGATATATAACTTATTGTACTTTCCTTTCATTCACTTTTGCATTTGTGATATCGACTAAAGTATAACCCAATAATCAATTGAAACAAATTTTTCAAACAATATCTCAAATATATTTTATATATCTTTGAAATGGTATCGAAAATAATCACATGATTTACATTTTCCCCATTAAGCCTTTTGCCCCTTAAACCCCCTTAATATCTAAAACAAAATTTGATACAAAATTAATTATTTAATTATTCGTTCATCCATTAAGACATACATTGAATGCTCGGTTATCTTATTATATAATATACAAAATAACTGACATTTTTTGAAAGTTTTAATTCAATAATAACTTATTTTAATCAAAAAAAAGGGGCATAAAATTGTAATTTTCATTATAGAGATGGATAACTAACTCAATGCCAGTCATCTGCAGAAAGTGATTGAAATATCAAAGGGTTTGCAAAAATTATTTTCAATAAAACTTTGAATTGTATTTCTATTGTTCAGACAATAGTTATAAAAGTGATTCAAAAAAGACAAACAAAACGTGAATTTTAATACATTTTTATTTGTGAATAAAATCCAACAAAAAGTCCTTTTATTTTCAATTTCTACTCTTTATATGAGTTTTTATAACTCAATAAAACTTCAAATATCGCCAAAAAGAGACAGAAATTCACTTTATATTCAAATTTTTACCAAAAATCGCATGAAATTGAAAGCAATTTTAGTTTTCATGTGCAAAGTTGTCAAAAAGGGTGTAATTATTGATTCACTCGTTTCACTATTAATAATAAGTTATGTAGACTTCAGTTATAGAAATAAATATAGCATTTAATAGCTATTGTTTTGGAAAATAATTGGAGCAAGTACTATTAGTAGCAAAATCAAACCCCTTAATTAACAAGTCTAACAATAGACAGAATATCCCTTTAATTAATCAGTCTTTCTGTCGCTTATGAGAGACAAAGAGAGGGGAAGTAGTGATGTAGTGATTGAAATATTTTTTACTCTCTTTTTTTGTCTTTCAATTCATTGTTTATTAAATGAAATAATTTTATTGATGTCTTAATCAAATTATTTTTAATTGTATTCTTGGCTTCAATTGAAAAACACAGCAAAAAATAACTATTAATTGATTCAATAAATTATGCGATAATTGATTGAAAGACTTGAGAACCCATTCCTCAACGGATCGATAAGTGTCAGCCAAATATTTATTTGAATTTTAAAACAAAAGATATTTTTTGATAAAAAAACATATATTTATGTAAAACTCAGTTAATATTTATTCATTTGAAAAGTTATACATTCTTTGCGTTGAATACGGAGTGAATGAAAGCTTTATTGCAATGAATAACATAAATAGTAATAAAAACCTATATTTCCTATCATTATATCAAAACCGAAATCAATTATTATTGAAATGATTATGTAATGCCAGACATAATCATTGCTGGGATCTATGAATACTCACAGACTTTCGCCGATAAGATTTAATTTTGGATAAAATCCTTAATCAAAATCATTGAATTAATTACTATCTCTTCGAGCAATAAATTTTTTATCAAAATATCATTTCTTCTGAAACCCAGAGATAAACAGTAGTAAAACTCAAATTACATTTGAATTGCATTAAAATCTATGGCAACTAAAAAGATAATACATTTTCCTTGCGTTTTGAGTAAAAACAAACTTTTCTTGTGTTTGAAATAATAAAAAAAAACTATTTGAACAAAAAATACTTGTTTTTTGATATTTTAAAATGTAATTCATTGAAAAAATATCTAATTTTAGACAATTATTGTCTGAAATATCAAAAGTATTTATAATATTTATATGTCTTTTTATTCTCCACTGAGTATTCAATTTTGTGTCGTTTTTTCATTTCAATATTCTTGAGAGAAATGTCAGATATATTTCATTTCCTATCTCTCATAATGTTATGAATTCTTTCTCTTTAGTAAAGTCAGCAATAATTCAAAAGTTATTTCAATATTTGATTTTCATTTCAATCGTATTCTTCAATGAGTTTTGCAAATATCTGTTGTAATAATAATAATAAAAATAATCTGTATCTGAATGTAAACGTAAATATATTTTCTGTAAATCCTTTCAAAAATATTTTCTGGGTTTCAATCACTGGAAATGTCCTCTCATTTGTCGCTTAAGACTAAATAAATAATCAATTATTATAACATATCAACACTTTTTTGACATATATTTGCAGTTATTTATGATTTTTCTTTAAAAATAATTTTTACTTCAAAACAAATTTCTTAATAAAACGTTTGACTAATATTACAGAGAATTTCACTAAAAATAAATCAAAATTTGTTGAATTGTTTTCAAAACTATTTTTTTCATAATTTGTTTTTATTTTTATTTAAAATTCTTAGTATTTGACGCCAAAGGAAGGGTTTATTCAACAAACCCTTAAACATAAACACGAAAATCGTTTCATATAATCATTAATTATAATGAAAACCAATAAATTATTTGTCACATCATTGTAATGATAGGCTATTATCACCTGTAGTTCACAAATGATCTCTGCGTTAATCAATACAATTAAATTGTCCCCAAATGTAAACCCGTTTGCAATAATAGCTAAGTATTTTACATACACTTTAAAACTTGAAGTTTTATTATTCATTTATATTTTTGCAAATTATGTAATGTTTTGAACAAATAATTGAAGAATTTGTTGAAGTGTTTCAACAGTTCTTATAAAATAATAATAAATATAAACGAAATTTTATAAAATAGTCGTTCAATACGTAAATATAGTTTTTTTTTAATTTTATATTTCAAACAAAAAGATGTTTTTAATGTTTATTTTCTCCCCTTATTATGCAATTTCTCATAATAGGAAACTATTGCTAATTTAATGACTTTGTATTTGCGTGTTTCAGAGACAGAGTATACAAAATAATATATTTTTTAATATTTTAGTGAATTTTAAATATTTTGAAATAATTGTGTAATAAATTGTTATTTTTCTCTTTAAGTTATAAAAAGACAGCTTTTTCTGCAAATATTTAAGTTATCTTTACTTTCTCTTATGTATGTCTTATGGGATAAGACAAATGTAAACGAATATTAATTGCAATCAAAAAAATCTTTTAAATGTTTTTATAATTATTTTAATTAAAAATTTCAATTACATTAACATTAAGTACAACTTATGATCAAATTATCTGAAGTTAATTCACAAAACTTAATGTAATATTCAATTCAATTGAAGAAATAATTTCTTATATAATAATTAATTTTATTTTTAATTTAATTTTCAAATTACTTCAAAAATTACTTCAAATCTGCCTTTCCTTTGCCAAACAAGCAACTCATACCCAGGGTTTACTCATTTTATATCTAATTTCAAAATGTATGCCTTTTTTGCGTTAAGTCACGCAAAACATGAATATTGTGTTTGAAATAAGACACAAATGAGTGAATATAATGATTGAAATTATGATTATTAAACAAATAATCAGAGAAACTTTGAAACAATTTATTGATCTTCAGATGACATGTGTGTCCACAACCAAAGTTCACTGAATCAAAGTCAACCATATTTTCGATAAATTATTTATTGCTTAGTATTATATTATATAAACGATTGATTTGCTCTCAAATAATAAGACATTTTTCATCATTAGCTTTGAATTTCATTACTTTTTATTTGTGCACAAATTGACAGACATTAAGATCTCAAATGAAATGTCGACAAAATTTTATTTGAAATAATGTCATAAATAAATCCAAAAATATTTAATTAAATTGAAAATAATTTCATTAATAGATGTCTTGCTATGAAATAATTGACGAAATAATCAATACTATCGTCAAATGGATTCACTTTAAAGTCATTGATAGCAATGATAGCAATGAATGTCTGTTTTTATGAGGACTTTATTATTTGTTGTTTGAATTGACAAATGAATTCAATTGAATGACAATTATTACATAACAAATCAATTTCTTCAATGAAAATGCATTTCATTTTTGAAAATATCGATTTTTTATCATAACTTGAAAACAAATTCATGTATTTATGGTTTGAATGCTAACAAGAATTGTAAGAATTGTTTTGAAGAATAGCTATCTTTGTATTACAACTGAATGTCTGATCAGATTTTGATCACAATTTGGAGACAATTTGTCCGATCATTGATATCACAGTAAAATGTGATGAAAACAAAACTCTAGTAAAGATTGTGAAGTGATTTCAATTTCAGTTGTATGTATTTTATTTACACAGACAGCTGTCCTCGAGACCTACCAGTGCTCATATCTATACAATTATTTTAGTTGTTTCCTATGTATTGTGTTTTGAGAAGGGATGCGAAAGTGATTGCAATTGTGATCAACTGTTGTAGTGTTTGAGTCAATCAAACCCAAAGCCATTCCTTCTCTCCTTTGCTTCGATTACATAATGGGTTTTACTTGTTCTCAATCTTCTCAAAGACATCCATGTGTTTGGCATCCATTGATTGGAGCAGAAGGTTATCAGACGTGGATTAGATGCCAGTGTCTAACAGCGGCGCTCAATACTACTCAGAGTCCAGAAATGGATCGCCTTTTCCTCAATTGAAAGCACCCAAACATCTCAACGATTGTTAGCCCAAAGGATCAGATATTTGTTGTTGTATTTCAATAATAATGTATACAATACTCCGGATATTCACCATTCGATACGACTATTGTATAAATACTTATGTTATACCACTTTCTTGGATACCAGTGCTTAGAACTCGCTGGCTATGGACTGGCGATAGTCTAACGTAACACGAATTAACTATTATATGTTTGACATCCATTGAGTGCCGCCAAACAGCTAAACAACCAAAATCAACATAAGAGACAAAAATTATATGAAAATATGAGCTCAAAGTTGGGCTGAAAACACATTATTTTAGTTTTGGATACAAATCACTATTTCTTTGACATTATATTAATGTTTTTTGTCTAACATTATTGATACGACTTCTTATACCAAATCTATTGTTTCCTTATTTATTGTTTAGTGAATAATAAATTGTTGTTTTAAACCCAATACCCCTTAGAGTCTAATAACACCTGACTTTTCATTTAAAGAATAATGTCTTCAATTGAAAGTTATTTTTATTTATGTTTTCATTTCTTTCCCTTTTATTTGTTTTGAATTTTTTCTAATACCAGAAGAAAATAACTTTTATGTCAAAAGAAAGTGTGTCTGAAATGCACAGAAATGTGTGACATATCATGAGTTGTAAGCCAAACAGCACTTCAATATTTGATACTTCAAGTCAAACACATATTATTTGAGAAAATCAATGCTTTATTTCAATGTTTTTGTTATGAATTATGAAAAGCAATAATTTTCGCCAAAATTATAGTCATTTTAATTATCTTTTCCTTCAATTGTTTTCACAACTAATTGAATGCAGAAAACTATTCCTTAGTCAACAAAAATGAGTCATTTTATCGGACAGTGTATTGATTTGTAATGATAAACGACCGGTGCTTTACATAATGATATAAATTCATGGTTTATGTGAAAAACTTTTAAATATATGTCTCTCTTATTGATAGCACTAATGATTGAAAAGATTTTGTCAATAAATTTAATGTTTAATTCACTTCACGATAAAACTGAACCTCTTTTTCTCAAAACTATTGGCAAACTCTTTGCAGAAATTTGAGAAATTGAGTAATTCTTGCAAACATTAAACTCTTATGCCATATATTCTTGAATGAATACCAGGGATAAAACAATTTCCACAAATTATACGTTATATGAATTTCCAGTATTACTGGGAATCGATTAAAATTAAAGTTTTCTCTACAAAACTGAACTATAATTTTGGGTTTGAATAACACAGGGATCTAATACTTGAGTCAGTGTTTGGTGAAGTGATCCAAATCTGTGTACACCTGTACCCATGCGTTAGCCATTTGTGGCAAAATTCAATAAAAAGCACATTTTAGGCGTCATATATCAAACTGAAAGAAATGGAGTCATCCTATTGTATGTCGACTTTAACCAGAAATCAACGCTTAAATAATGGCTATAATAGAGACGACAGTGCGATATGGGGTCGACATTCAATCAGTCTATCCCTTGTATTCATTTAAGGAATGTGCTCTCTCTTTATCATTGATTCACATTTTTTACACATTTGAAACATTCATTCATTTTTAAACTGAAATTATCGCAAAATTTTTGCTCAATTTTTCATCTCTTTTGATAAGAAATATCAAAATTATATCCAAATATAAAAATCGTTTCAATTCTTTCAGTTTCCTATCGATTAGTGTTTATAATACTGGGGTTGACTCCGATCTAACGGTTCAACACTTTGATGGCAATCAGTGTCTAATTATAAATTGTGGGAAAAAAAGTATTCATTCATTAGTTTTAAAACTTTAAGTCAAATGAATTGAAAACGAGATTTGATTGAAATGATAGCAAACAATACATACAAACAAAAGTAGAGCTGAAGACAGAAGAAGTTCAACACATTTTGGATTTGTTTGAGTCTATCAGTGCTTTAATTATAATTTATCTCTAGTTTTCTCTATTATTGTGTTATCGGAGTCAGTTTGTGTTTCACTTCATTCTCGGACACAAAACTTAAGTCTCTTTTTAGGCTTTGATTTGGTTTTCAAATAAAACTCTTCTTCGGTTTCAGTGGTTTCAGTGGTTTTGGTGTCTCTCCAGAGAAATAATAGACGAAACGAAATGAACGTTAACTTAATTTTGTCGTTAATATACAAATGCTATTCAATTATATCAAACATTTTATAGGATTTCATTTGATTTGCACTGTTTTTTGCACCAAAAAAATAAATTGATTTTATTGTAGGTTTGATTCAATTATTCAATTAATAAATACATAAATATATAATAAAATACAATTCATTTGAGTATTACTTAACTAATGATAAATATTATGATAAATATTAGTTATATTTAAGTAGATTTCATGTCAAACACTATTTGTTATAAAAGTATACATTTTATTGCTTCCAGTATTTGTGGCAATGTTTTCATGAAATTAACATTTAGTTGAATATAACGTTGACCTGAATTCACGTAAATTAACTTTCAATTGATAGGACATGATGTGAGACATTAGGTGCTAATAGACTGGGCCTCTGATTGCCAATCATTTCGTTGATATTTGTCAACGAAATCATTGAATTATTTCTTGCAATCAATCGATAAAATTGTTTTCATTAAAAATGTATTCAATTTATTCATGAATTTCATAAATACTTTAATTATATTTTCTTATGTCATAAAAACATTTACATTTCATCAAACAATTCATAACATATTTCTCTGTTATCTAAAATTAAAGATAGATTACAAGCACTGGTAGTAATGTCTTTAATTTGATAATCAAATTGAATCAAAACTAAATATACAGTAAGTCTTAACTAAGCCTTATATAAGTGAGTCGATCATCATTTGATGCCATTATTTCGTGCAATGGATTTCGTGTACAAAGACCAGGGGTTTATTGAAAAGATATTTGAGTTGATTAACGATCAAAATAAGGGTTTCTTTCAATCAAAACAACAAAAATATATCGCATTTCAGAAAAATTTAATTATATTTTCAGTTTTGAATCATTTTGTTACTAAACGCTTAATATTTTGTTTCCATCGATGCAAACATTATTTGAATATTGATTTTGAAATTATTATGATTTAAGTCTTGACTACAAATAAATCATTTATTTATTGGTCTTATGGCTGAAGTTTAGACCAATTTTTTTTTTTGTTAATTATTTTCACTTCAAATATAATAATTGTTTTATTCATACAAAAGAGAGTGAAATGATTTGCATTTCAATACAATTTGTTATAATTTTATTACAATATTAGCATAAAATCAATTTTCAAATGTGTTTTGTAATTGAATTCTCAATTCAAGTCTTATTTTTATTGAATTTTTATAAATTTGTAAAAAAGATATCGATTTTTGACAAAAGTTTTGATTATAATCTACTTTAATATTGGTTTTAATTATTGAAAGTGAAAGTACATTCTGTTTGCCATCAAATAAAAATCAGATTTTTATGTTTTTCTCTTGTTTTTCACTTTTCTCTTATATCCGTTCAAATGTCTTATAAATTTGTTGAACACTTTTGAACCAAAATAACTGTTTGATTGCAATACAAGTAAAGTCTGATTCAGTGAGCACTCGATGGTTTCGATTCTGATTTATATTGTTTCCAAACTCAATACCAAAGCCTTATATAATATAAGAGTTTTTTGTTTTCACAAAAAGATATTGAAATTCTCTCGAGAATTGATATAACGGTTCGGGTTATGGATGTTATGGACTCAACATTGCTTTATAAGACTGAGAATGAAAGCAAAATATTTCAAAATTATATGATTTGAAAGTAATTTCATTTAATATTGATTTGTATTAGAGCTCAACAACCACTCAATCGATTGTATTTGTAACTCAAATATCATAATAATTGGGTTTTTTTGTCCAAAAATGAACTCAATTTTTGTTTTATTAGTTAACTATTCCTTAACTTAATTCTCATTTCATTATTGAAGTGAAATTCAGCAAAAAATTTAGATTAAAATAAAGTGAAAGCAATAAATAAAATAAAAAATCAAAACAAATCTCGACTTTTAGTGATTAGTCTTCGCTTACAAACAATTTTGAATCTATTTTTGTGATTGTCTTAAAATAATCACAACATTTGTTACCAAAATCACAATAAAATCGTCAAATATTTCCAATTATTTGACCCTTTTTTCAGAAAAGATAATTTAAATTTGAAATTTGACTTTATTTTCAACAAAATTCATAACTTTTGCCTCTTTTTATGATTGATATCAAACCAAAGACTAAATTATGCTTTTAGTCATAAAAACGAGAAAAAGATATCAAAATATATTTTCATTGATTCAAATGTTATGACAATTATTTATCGTTTCAAAGAAAATATCTATTTTTAAAAACATTTTCATTTATTATTAAATTTTTATGTTTAAATTGAAATTCAATTTTTTTATCTCTTCATCCCTTCCAGTCATTTGTCAGATAAGTGTTGTTTTACACCAAACAGAGAGCAAAAAATCGTTTCAATGTATTTATTAATGTTTTGTTAATTACTTGAAATATTTAACACTGAAAACAAATACATGTTTTATATTGTCTTTTTTCAATTTAATTAAGGGTTGACTCAAAACACATTGATTTGTGTAATGAATATATATTTTTGTTGGTATTTATGTCTATATTGAGAGAAATGGTAATAAAAATTTGGATAAATAGTCAAAAAACTAAATGTCTTTATGTCTTGCGTCTGAAATATGTCTTTTATTAATAAATCAAATGTGAGTTATATTTATAGACAAAGGATGGGATAAATCACTGAATTTATGGGAATCTAATTCATCAGTCATTTCCCAACCCTTGAGTTGTTATAAGAAAACAGTCATTTTGTCAATTGTTTTCAACACAACTTTATTTTGACTTTTATTCTTGTTTTTAATCAAAATTCAAAGAAATATAAAATAAATTCAATAAAACATTGATTTATTTTATTATGAATTGAAATGTTGTCAACGATTCAGTGCTTTTCATTGATCTCTATAATAGCAGTCATTCAATGGATTTGTGAAAACCTTTTTGGACACAATTTAACCACAAGTATCAGTCATTGTAGACCGGAGTCTGATTTTATACCTGAGCTGAGGCTTAAGTCCAGAGAAAAGTTGAAGATTTAGTAAATCTTTTTACAGGTATTGACATAAAAATGTATTGAATTTCTCGCAAAATATGATAAATATATTTCAAATTATATTTCACTTATATTTCACGACTGAATAAATCATTGATTTTATATTGCATTTAATCTCAATTTAATGTTAACTACAATAAAGTTTGAGTTAATTCTCATTTATTTACAAATATTTTTCAATAAAATATGCAAAAAATGACTCAAAAATTGTTGAAACCCTATAATAAATCTCAATCTTTTCATTCAGCTCTTAAACCTTGAATCTATTATATGAATCATTAGATAGAGACTTGTTTTTCAAATTAATATCCATTCAAAGCATTCAATGATTATTTTTTAACTCTTATTATTCAATAATGATTTTGTTTCCCTTAAAGAGGAAATGAAAATATCATTTTAGGAAATGATTTTGCAATCAATTTATATAAAGCCATGAATTTATTAAGTAATTCACAGTCTATTCAAATATAAGGCTATTATTTTAAGTCAAAAAATATTTGTTTGTAAAATAAATGAAATAAATTTCAATCCATTTTATTGATTGTTATTTTTGTCTATTTTTATAATTATTTATAAACACTTTAAGAAAAAAAAGTTAAACTACTTTTAAATTAACTATAATTTTGAGAATATTTTTATTGAATTCAAATTCATTTCTAATTTTTATCCAATGTTTAAATAAAACTAAAAATATTTTGAATAATATATGAAATTTGAGTAAAAGTTTACTTTTAAGTGATTTTGTTATTGATTTTTACGCAAAATGTATGGAAAAGTCAATAAGAAATTCAATACTTAATCCACTTCTTGTAAACTGACATAAAAATTAGTTTAAAGACAACAGTTATGCCAATCCCTAGGGTTTTGTGCACTCAAAGTCTTTCGGGAAATTAGGTTTAGATTTGAAATATAAGTTGTTTGACAGTCAGTCGGGTTTAATATTCAAATGGACGGGTAGTTCAGATACCAATGCAATCTTTAAATACAGTTTTAATTATATTTGAATTATTCAAACAATCATTTAATCATTTGAAGTGATAATTGATTTCATAATTAGATAATTAAATTAAAACTAATCCAAAAATACCCCTCATTTCCCCTGATTTAGCATAAGTTTGATTACATTCACCAGAAAAATACCTCTACTTTGAATGAAAACAATAAATCTTTAAATAAAATGATTTTATTTTTAAATTAAAAAAAATATTTCATTAAAACAATAATTATTTTTACAAAACCTCAAAACAAATGCAAAGAATGTATGAAAGGCTTTATTAAACCTTATTTACGATTATATGACATAAAATAATATTGTTATACATTATGCTCACACTTGAGCTCAGACTCAATAACTTAAGAGGAATGAGAGGAATGGCTTAAAATCTCTTTTAGAGCTAAAAAGTCTGAAAATTCTCTGTATTTTTGCAAAAAACTTCAATATTTTCTTGTTTTCCTTTTCCCAAATGATAACTAAGGGATGGATGTGTTTCTGCAAAACTAGAGGACATATACTTTAATAGCGTGTATATCCTGGTTATCCCCAATTAAATTGTAAGCAATGAATGCATTTTCAAAGTGAGAATTGCAACAGAATTTCGTGCCTTAACTGCAAATAAGTTAATCATTTTATGAATTACTTTAATGTTGTGGACATTAAAAGTTCAAAATAACGTTTAATAGCATAAAAACGGATAAAAATTGCAATTTTAACAAATAATATGAAATAATAATAACAATAACAACCGACAGCACCCACAGCACCGACACAACCGTCAGAAGCGCTCAACTATTTTAAAAACATTTTGTGTGACTATGGCTTACATTCACTCTTATTATCAATTAGTGAACCAAAGAAACACATTATATGAAAGTTGATTCACATTATGATCGATGAATATGTTTAGCAAAATAAGGGCCAAACCATGTCTACAGAGTATATGTTAATCCAAGTTATGACAGGTTTTAGTGCATGACTACCAGTGTTTGGCATATAATCTATATTTTTATTATTAATACAGATATTCTGTAACAGAATATACGAAATCGTTATTCAGTTTTGTGTGCATTCGTTCATTCATTAGAGATTTCACTCAAAACTAAAGCACAGAGTTTTGCATCCTTTGGCGAATAGCACCGATAGCTCTGATAGACCCCGAAGTTATTCATAGTGTGCTTCAAATGCTTTAATAAACTGATATAACAATTTGAAACAACCTGTGAGACACTGTTAGTACATATCCTAACTGTATATACAGTACTTATGTTTCTCTTATTTAATTAACTCTCAATACGTGCTCTCTCTCTCTCTCTCTCTCTCTCTCTCTCTCTCTCTCTCTCTCTCTCCCAACAGTTCATAACTGTCTATAAGTCACAACTGTTTCTCTACTTTATTTGCAATCATAACTCCTTCGGCGACTCATTTCAAACTTTTACCTCATTTTTTGTTCAATTATTTGTTGCCAACCATTGTATTAAATATTTAATAATATATTCAAAAGTAAATCAAACGTTAAAACAATTTAGTTAATACTCCGAAGAATTTAAAGTCTATTCAAATCATTGATAAATAAATTGAAACAACATTTGAATGAAAATCAAAACAGTTATCAATAATTCAAATGAAATTTTGTGAACAAAAATGTTATTTCATTTCTCTATCAATGAATTATTGATTTTTAAAATTTTGAATTCAAATCCAATGTTGAGTTGATTTGATATAAAACAACAAAATGCTATTTCTCAGGCATTCAATGCCTTCCAATCCTGTGCTCATGTTATTCGCCTTTTTATACACTTTTTTCATTGAAATTGAATTTATATTTCATTATATCTTTCGATTTCCTTTTGATCTAACTTTTGCTTCAATACTAACTGTATTTTTGTTGCCTTTCAGTTGTGTTTAATATTTTCTTATTTCTAATCGATTTTTCAGTCAATTCTCAATGTTTTCCAAATGTTGTTCACAAATAGTTTTTTGTTGCTTTGTTTTGTCATACAATCTATTGATAGTTCAAATAAAACCAACAAATATTGAGTTTACGCCAAATTTTTGTGTTTAAAAACAAATTAAAATTTTTGTTTAAATATTTCAAAACTTAACAAATATTTTGTTTAATTATTTACAAAATTTTATCATTTCTTCAAATATAATTTGAATTTTCATATATTGATTGAATATTTTTTTGCATCTCTTTCTGTGATTTGAATTTTGGTTTAGTTTGCATTCAGACACGAATCAGATATAAAAAAACATTTCCCCATCTTTTTTATTGACACAAATGACATGTATTTGACTTTCATATGAATAAGACTTGAATTAAAGCCGACATATCATTGAATTTAAAGCAATTATACTGTATCTCAAAAAATGCCAATGTTTTGTATTTTTTGATTTTTATTCAAAAGTCATTTCACTTTTTTTGTTCATTATATTCATGAAAAAAGAAATCAATTTTGTATTGAATTGTAGACTAAAATCAAAACTTTCAATAAGTTGTGACAAAAAGCTATTTTCTGATCATTTTGTGATCGCTTTTGGCGTTATATTCGCCAAACTTTTATTGGTTTCGCTTCTGCACTGACCTTTGATTGTGCTGTCATGACAGGCATCGATGCAATTGTAGGCATTGGTAGCCATTGACAGACATTGGTCTGCATTTCTCTTATCTCCAATGCATTCATGACTTGAGGAGTATTTTCATCGATAGGAATAAGTAATATAAATATGATTTGATATCTCAACTCATATTTGGCACTCATTTAGACTTCAGTACTGAATATAAAGCTTTTGGCAATATTTGCAATAAATATGAACCTAACTGTGCTCTAACAGTACCCTAACTGTGCTGTAGTTGTAAATTAGATAATTTTTCTCAAAAACCGTTTGCAAAATGATTTATTCATTAATAAAATAAATCCCATCCCAACGCTATCCACCTGTGCGTTACAACACAAATCTCATTTTATTGCATCGGATACAAATTAATAATATCTATATTTTCAGTCATTTTTATTAGTATTTTGGTTGAAATAAATTTTCATAAATATTCAAAACATTTATATAATTCGCAAATGACTTAACGATTCGTTTCAATAAATTATATGAAATTATTTCAAATAAATTTCAAATAAAATAATCATTTAGTGATAAAAAGTTGGATAAATATAGAAATGTTTTAATGGTTTCAACCTTTTCGTAATAATTAGTAATAAATAAATGCTATCTTTGATTTGATCTTTGATTTGATCTTTGATTTGATCTTTGATTTTATTGTTAATTATTGAAAACATTAAGAAATCCATAAAATCCTAATTATTTTTTAATTTCAAATTTATTAACATTTCATTTGATTAAAAAATTAATTGAATCTATTTTTAATATTACCAGGTTATGGTCATTCTACTCCAGCCACGTAAGTCTAATTATTCATATAAATTAATTGATGTAAAACTACACCCTTTAGTGACTGTACTAACAGTTTAACCAAATCAATGGGTATTAGGGGTATAATTAGGTGTACTCTTAATTGGTTTTGATTTAATGATTAATCGCTTCTAAAAGTTGGCATAAATTGACAAAAAGGGGAGATTTTAGGGTTAGATATAAAACAAAATATTACTAAATCATATAATTATTGATTATATTGTCTATAAATCAGATGACAGGGGGTAATATGTAGATAACATTTTTGTTTTTCTATCTTTTACCCCTTAAGATAAATAATTCAATGATAAATGAATGCATGCATATCACCCTTCATAAATCATTTTGTGTATGAATAGCGGATTACCAGGGTCATCTATACAAATCTAAACACAGACACAGTTTAGTTCAGTTTTTGATACATTTGAGGAATACTTCAAAAATATTCAACATTTAAAACATTTTTTAAATTTTAAGCCCTATTAATGGCATTTAGTTTTGTTTACATTGAAATCAATATTCATTTAAAATAAACTTTTGATTCAATCAAATGAATGACAAAATATTGAGAGAAAAAACAATTCAATACTATATTTAGAAAAATGTTTTATTTTTTGTTGCGAAAGAAAATATAATGTGATTTCACATCAGTATTGTTAACACAATTCAGTCGTCCTCTCAATGATTGTCATAAATAAATGATTGATTTATGTCTTTCCCAGTCATTCAGTCATTCATTCATTTGTTTTTGATATTTAAATAAATATTTTATTATTTAAATGCCGTTTATTTGTACAATCGATCAAATAATGTGTACTTGCACTTGCCTTCCAGTGTTGGTGGAAAGACCTTCTGTATGTTCTATGCATTAGCGGGTATACCATTAGGCCTTGTCATGTTTCAAAGCATCGGTGAACGACTCAACACTTTTGTGGAGAAAGGGCTCAAGCAATGCAAGAAATGCTTCAGATTTAAGAACCAGGAGGTAAGGGTTAAACAGTCAATCATTTTATTAGTCCTTGTATCAATTGCACGATAACTCTAACCCAGATTAACCCCAACCCAGACTAGTCTATCAAATACATAGCAAAAAAAAGTTATATTTTCTCCATTGTCTATGACTCAGACTCTAAGTGCTGTCCTGGACTTGACCTTCAATTCAATCATTTATATAATCCATTTCCTATTATATTGATATCTTCCGCACAAATGGATTGTTTGCTATCAGTTTAGTCCTCATTTCAAGTGTTTTACATTCATTTCACATCTTAAGGGTGTTTAGACTCACAGGAAATACATTTAATTGAAAATCAATTAAATATCACAACAGTCTTAAGACCCGCAACTCTTTCAACCCTTCCCTGACATCTTATAAGAGTATGGATACTATTGAATAGAAAAGGAAAGAGATTTGAAGGGATTAAGGAAACGGTGTTTTTTTGGAAAGTAATCTAAACATTGCCTTCCCTTTGATTCAGTAATTTATTACTTAAGTCAGGAAATAATTGATTGAAAATAATGACAAAAAAACATCAATTTATAGATATTTTGCAGAGAAATGTCAAAAACATATTATCTATGAGTTTATAATCAATCGATTGATTGCTATTTTACTTCAATTCTCAATCAATAGTGTTGTGAAATAATATCTGATTTAAAATTCAAGTAATAATTGAAATTAAAATTGAAGTTATGATTAAATTAATAGAAATTAGACATAAATTTACATTTCATTTATCACTGAATTTCAATATTAATTGTTTTCAAATTATGTAATGTTTGGACAAATTTAGCAATTGTTTGCTCTTTTGATAAATGACATCAAAAATCGGTCGATAAAAATGGGTTCACATTTGACGACAGCTAATGGCCTCCAAAGTCTTGTAATCCATACACTATTTGCAAGTTTTCACTCACTATTAGCTTTGAGTGAAAACTAATTTTCAGTATTTGAGATGAATTGAAGTTTATTTCTGATTTTTCACTTCAAAGTCATTTACTTTTCGATAATTAATGAAATTTATATCAAATCATAGATTATTTGAAATAAATTTTAATTTTATGCAAAATATTTCAATGAATAACAGAATTTCAAGCAATTCTTTAACTCTTTTGCCAGAATTTGAAATATTTTTACAAATAAATGGATAACTCTTTTGAATATAATTTAATATCAGAAACAGAAATCATCTCTTAATTGATTGCAAACTTAATTAATCCAAACCTAAATCCCTTTCAACAAATGATTTACAAAATACAATTAAATTAAAAATATTATCTCAATATCTAAAACATTATAAAATGCAATGTATGACAGGAATAGTTGTTTTACTTTTAGTAAAAATTCAATCAATTATTTCATTTGAAAAGTTATTCTCCAATAAAAATATTGCAAAACTTTGAATGCATTGAATGTAAGGCACCGTTGAGTCGACTATTGAAAATAAAACTAAACAAATGTTTGCATTAATATTCAGTTTAATACTCATTAAGTTTTTCGGTTTAGTTATTGTCGACAATAGGTCTTCTGATGTGATGTCAAATAAGAAGTGAAGACATCATTGAAATAGTTTCTAATTTTAGAAAAATACTATTGACTTCTGTTTACTACAAAAAACAGTCATAAAAATGATATAATTCTTAGAAAAGTAAACAAAACATTTTCAGCTCCAAGTGCTAAATGCACCGACAGATACGGCTATGAGTTCATGAAATTTAATGCAAATTTATTACTTATTTGACGACTTGTTTAGAGATTTTTGTCAATCATTCAAACATCTCTGTAAATGAATTCATATTTATCTTAAATCCATTAATAGGTTAAAGATTTTCTTGAATTTACTCTCAATTTATGAGAAGAAATGCAAATTATGTTTGATTTGAAGAAACGGAGTGTTTGTCTGAATATTGTTAAATAAATATTGAAAGCATAGAAATACAGGAAATATATGAGAAATCTAACAAATATTTGGCTCTAATATTGCACTCTATAGTGGGCTGAGAGTCTAATGTCTGCTAAAAAGCACTGTTATGTAGGACTTCTTGCAATAAATATCTGAAATAGAAAATTAATTTATTTATAACTTTTTAGTTATGTTTTTATAACTGTCTGGCAATCAATCGATCGCTACTTAAGAGACGACTTGCACTGAATTTTTTAACTTAAATATTGTTTAAGCTTTTAATAATTCTTTTGTAAACATATCTAATGCACACGACTTAGAGTTAGGCCCAGAAGGTTAGGCACAGGAGGTTAGGCCACAAGTAATTATAACTTTTCTTTATTACTTCATTTAATTCCTATGTTTAGTCTCAAAGTCTTTGAAAAAAGTCTTTAAATCTTATTTTTATTCAATTCTGAAAACTATTGAAAAAATATTTAATCATTAATAGCATTGAAATGACATTTAATTGGATCTATAGGTGACTGAAACCAATTTGATATGTTTTGTGACCCTCCTGTCAACGCTGGTGATGACTACCGGTGCTGCGGCCTTCTCTAAATACGAGAGTTGGAACTATTTTGACTCTTTTTACTATTGTTTTATAACATTAACGACAATAGGTTTCGGTGATTATGTGGCGCTTCAGAAGGAAAGTGCTCTTCAGTCCAAACCAGAATACGTTGCGTTCAGTTTAGTGTTTATATTGTTTGGACTATCAGTAGTGTCTGCGGCTATTAATCTACTTGTGCTACGATTCCTGACCCTCAACACTGAGGACGAGCGCCGGGATGAGGCCGAAGCGGCCACTGCAGCACAGGGGGCCGTTAGACTAGAAGGGGATGTGATTACTGCCAACGGATCTATTATATCAGGTCATGAGCCCGATAAGGGAACGCCAGACAACGATGACATTGCAAGTGTGTGTTCGTGCACTTGTTATGGACCCCGATCTCACTACAGTCAGCGAAACCGCCGGCGCTCTACTAAATACTCATTTAGACGGGACAGTGGTGTGTATTATAGACAGGGTTCACATCTGCTTCCACTTCATCTGTTTAGGTCGGCCTCGGGCTCGAGTGAAATAGGAGATCACGACAGCCTCTTCGGGGTCGGTGTTAGTAATCCATACCAACCCTCAAACCCACAGACAATGTTTATAAATGCGCCAAATAGTGACCCTTCCCTTATAGAAGTGACAAATAAGAGAGCGTCCATCTGATGACCACTCAATACATGGCAACAAAACTGTTTAACAAAAAGTCATTTCTTCTCTTCATTTATATATAAAAATCATTTGGACTTTAAATGAATTATTAATTTGATTAACGAATAAAACAAAACAAAACAAGTGATCAAAGAAAGTGTAAATAATATAACTATTTATACAATAATTAATTGTAAATATATTTTAAATCAATTGTTAAATCAATTATAAGACAAACAAATGAAAAACTTAATTATGAGCTCAAGAATGCAAGTGATATGCATTTGAATCAGTGATTTGATGCATGAAATTGTAATATATTGTTAAAAAGAC
This sequence comes from Pantelozetes paolii, assembly GCA_034687845.1. Lineage (NCBI taxonomy): Eukaryota > Metazoa > Arthropoda > Arachnida > Sarcoptiformes > Oribellidae > Pantelozetes > Pantelozetes paolii. The sequence goes on along the minus strand of JAQGAT010000410.1, from coordinate 12,855 downwards.
ACCAAAAAATTATAGGATATATAATAATAACAAACAATTTTCAAATTATATACAAAACAAAATCCAAATTATTCTTCAGTTTCTCTCCTTTTTTATAACTCTTTTCATTCATTCATATGATATGATTGATAACCAAAACTGTGGCACAAAAACCAAATGTTTTTCAATAAGTTTTTGGGTTGTTCTTGGACTTAATACAAAAACAAATTGAAATGAAATTAAAATATAACTATTATTTCCGCACAATAAGACCAAAACTGTTATTAATATTAATAAAGACTTTAATTCTCTAATCATTTGACAAATAAATGAGAAATTCTTTGCAAAAGATTTGTTTTCTACTGAAAAATACAAAAATCAATTGAAAATGATTTGAAAAACTTATGGTTTCTTGTATTCAAAGGAATGAATAAAATGAGTAAATGTTATATGAAATCAATTTTTATTATGTTATTGTCGTTTCATATGAATTAATTGTTTGCAAATTAGTTATGATATAAGAAATATAAAAGGTTTTTATTTTTTCCCCTATTTTTGTGTTCTTAAATCAAAACTGGTCTCAAATGTCAAATAATATTGTAGTAATTTATCCAATGTAAGTTTTTATCACAAATATTATGACTTTAAGTGAATATTTTAATGAATTTCTGATTCTCAGTGACCCTAACCTTCTCGGCCAGTGAGCCCCGGAATATGATTATTAAATTTCAAACTAATATCAGCGGAAACGGTCGCGGATTCCTCATTCAATACATTCAGGTATTCATTGCCTAAATGTTATTAAAATCTAATTTCAATTCATTGCAAGGAATGGTGTTCTTCGGCATCAAATCGTTTTCCATCAATGAATCCATAAATTCTTGAGTTTAAGTGCTTTTTATTTCTATTGATGTCTTCAATGGTTCAATTCTAGAGTGAATTTTGTCGCAAACATTCTCGACAGCACTGGTATTATATGTATTGGGTTTTCATTGCTCTTAATTGTTAGTTCAGACCATTGACTGTCATTACTCTGCCCTTCAATGAGTTATTGATGTAAGGTTTGCAAACATTTATGAAAAGGGGTTTTGCATAAAATGAATTCAATCGATGGCACAGAATCTTAAGAGACCTCAACACTGATGTCTATAAGGAGACCAAAGACCAGATCCAACCCCAGCGGCCAAAGTGCACAACAATTGCGGAAACATTTAGTGATTTTCATAAATATATGATTTAAAGATAATATGAAATGAAATGCCATTTACTTTATACTTATTATTGGTTAAGAGACCTGAAAGACAACATCTGTTGAATGGAAGTAAGCGTTGGATTGTTTTCAAACAAATACATGAAATGAAAAAATATATTAAGATTTCCATTAAATAACGATAAACTGAGAAATAAAATGTGATTTAAAGCTCTACTAAAACACAAATATATTTTCAGTTCTTAAGTCTTTTCAAACATTTTTGTATTCATTGCCGAAAACAGTGTTTTATAGCTTAACATAAAAACTTACGGTGTATTCAAAATTGTCTTTAAGAGGGATATTGATCAGCACTACTGACATACCTTTCCGATTTAGATGCAAATGTCTTGAAGGATGAAAACCAATATCACTTTAAGGGTGTATTTCAGGAAAAATTATTGAACAGAATATTCTTGAACCCCTCCCCCTTAACTTTATATTTATTTATACCTTGGTTAACCCTCTGAATTAAAACAGAAGAATAATAATTGAGACAATTATAGTCTGTTTTTACAATAAAACTCAAAATATATTTTATTTGAAGATAACTTCAAATAATTAAAATAATTTCAATGAAAGCAATGAATGTTTAAATTCTTTAAAAGTCTTGAGAATAACATAAATTTTTATTATTATTACTTTCTATGACTTTCTTGGCTTTAATGACAGAAATAATTGATTTATTTGTTAATAATATCAGAAAAAACGCAAAATATGTCAATTAATCTTTATTTTAGTCAAAACTTCAAGGGTTTATGTACTGAACATCAAATTAGTGCTAATTTATTGTCTTTTCTAATACTTTGAAATGTAATAAATAATCGATAACTAAATCCGATTAACATTTTTGAAGTAATATTTCAACAATTTTTATGTATTGTTTAAAATTAAAAAAATCTTCAAAACTATCGGTTTTAGTCTAACTGTTAGACACTAACAACAGATTATCTATTTTTACTATAAAATTGATTTCAATTTCACTTTTATTGCAAAAACTATTAATTATTTGAAAATTTATTTGTTTTCAAAATCATCTCTTTATGTCTAAAATGGGAAAGATATCTAAAATATGATCTATTGTTTGAATAATCAATTTTAAGGCTTTATTTGATTAATGTTAATCATGAGTGAAAACATTGAACAAGTGAACAAGGTCACTATTTGCATTTCAGCACAATTTCAGTCCTGAATCGCATTCTGTATTAAAGTTTACAAATAATTGGTGTTTACTTCAAAATGACATGTCTTTCGGATTAGGAGCTGATAGTTAGGCAATCAAATTGAATGGATTCAAGGCGTCGGAAGAGTTTAGTGTTATTATTGATATAAGGGTTAGGGATGTGTCAAAGGCTGGGAATGTGTCAAATGAAATGAAGAGTAAAGTGTTTATCAAATTATTTGCTTTTAAATTCATTTATTGCACAAAATATTTGTCTGAAAACAAGAATTCAATGAAATATTCAAACTAAACATCAATTTGTTTAACACTTGTCTTATAATTCAATTGTTTTTCTGCAATCAAATGTCAATCTTATATAAAAACATTGAGTTTTTGATTGAAGTAAAGGTTCAGACAATGAAACAAAATTAGATGTGAAAGCACTCACCGTTTCATTAGTGAAGAAGTTTTATATTTTGCTTTCATTGCTGTAATAAAATAGGTATCAAAAGGTATGTTGTGTTGAGAATGACGTGAATTTAATACTTGAATAATAGGCTGAAAGTGTGAACAGTCTGTGATTATGAGATAACATTCAATTGAATATATCTTTTGCTAAATTACACAAAAATAATGGCCTTTTGTTGCAGAGAATCAACACTTCAGAGGTTTTGGTAACAAATATGTGAACCAAAACTGCGGTTATATTTAGTTTTAATATAAATTCAATTCAATTATTAAACAATCAATTTATACTCAATCGTCAAATCAAGTCATGTTTTGAATGAATCAACTTTAATGCCAAAATGTAACCAATGTTAATATAATAATAAATTAGCAATGTAGAATTTCCAATTTTGTTTTTATTGCACTCACTTTGAAAAACAACTGCTATTTTTAATTAAGGGTTTACTTAAGTCAAGTGCAGAAGTAATTGAAATAAAGTGATATAATTATCATAATTTAAGGGTTTTAACTTAAAAGGGTTATTAACAAATACGGGCAATTTAACAAGGTTATGTTTATTGGTTTACGATTTTATGTTCAAACACTGAAAAGATTAAACAAATTTCAAACAAATTTCATTTTATTTTTCTAATAATTAATCAATTTTTCAAAAAAATCATTTCATTTTTGTGTTTGAAATGAAATAAACGTTTAATATATTGAATACGACATAAATTCAAATCTCTTTTAACAGTCTTTTCGTTATATTCTTATAAATTCCCAAAAATATTGCACTTTTTTATTCAAATTATGATTTAATCAAAAGTAAACCAAAATAATAAACAAATCGTTCAACAAATGAATGCAAACATTATATTAACAGTAAAATAGTTATGAAAACTAAACAAATGTATAGTTTTTTGTGCAATAAATACTAAGTTTTTTAGTATTAAACTGAAAAATAGGTAATAATTATAAATGAGTTTACGTTTTACAGAACCAGAAGAATGTCTTTCTGTGAACACAAATGCAGTTTATTTCAAGAATTTACACAAATTTATGAATTTATGACTTGAAATAAAAGGTACTATTTTTTGAGCAGAAAATTAATGCAGTGCTCGTAAGTAACAAAAGTGAGAGCACAGGCCGGCGTTACTTTAATTAGGTTCGGAAGCAGTCCTTTATAAAATCCTTTAATGCCTTCAAACCTAAAAACGTTTTTAAAAAATGAAAGAAAAAACTCAGAAATTGTTGACAAAAATGCGAAATATTTTTGGCTCTTATATACAATAAAATAGCAAATAATCAAAACTAAACTTAATTTCAAATCAAATCTATATTCATAGCAAAAGACAGAGTGAATGTGTGTCTCAATTGTGTTTGTGTTTCCAAACAAATAGGTTTTCAACAGATATTCAAAAATAAAGTGTATTTTTACATAAAATAAGTTATTATTTGATAAAATATTGTTTAAATATTTTGATCATAATGTGAGGACAGAGACCAGAGGTTCTGGCAAAACAAGTGATAACTTAAATAACAGTAAAATATAATACAATTAATACAAAAAAAAGTGAAAATAATTTATGTATTAATGATTTGAAACCAAAATCAAATCAATAATTATTTTTTGAACAACACTTCAAACGCGTTATAAATATTTGAAAAATTTAAGTAAAAAACATTTAGTTTTTTGTTCACAACATAACAATAACTCATTCGGCTATTCAACGGTCAGTTCTCGTCCGCAAATCCTCGGGAACTCTTGGACTGCGCTGTTGTTGGCGATAGTTTCTCATAGATAAGGAAGACGATGCATATATTCGGGGTCACATGTATGAGATAAGCTCCCAAACCCTTGTAAAAGCCTCCCAACCGTTCAAACCTAGAGATGGAGTTTTAGTGGTATATGTCCTCAACTCAAGTACTTATCCATTACTTGACAACAAAACTTCATTCAAATTATAATTCAGTTTTATATTTGTCTTTCAAATATAAATTTTATCGATTTTTATCTCATTTTATGTTATTTTTGATAAAAAATATTTCAATGTTTTGAATGTTTTGTCAGTTTTTTGGAGAAATGTTTCGGTATTTTGTGTTTTTATATTTGAAAAGACATTTGAAATGCAAATACAAACACAAATAGAGAGCAAAACAGACAAAAAGCAATATTCTTTGGGATCAGTCGCTGATCACCAGATCCTAAACAAATGCAAAACATCTAAAACACAACGAAAGCCAACCAAAAGAGGAGAACAAATGGCGATTACATCAGCAGATCATTAAAGACCATAAGATTTTATGTTTCAATACATTTGTGCACTTTTTTCCCATCATTTCAAACACTAAAACCTATTTTCAAATATTTATACATTTTTTTTGTCAAAATCTTTGCCATTATTTGAAAATAAAATTCAGAGAAAAAGTGCACAAAAAGTGTTTAAAAATTGATAAGTTTTTAAGCAATAAATGCATTGAAAGTGCGTTTGGATTGAAATAAGTCTTAAACTAAAAGCAAAGCATTAAATGATAAACAAGTCATACCTCCAGGTCTTTCTGATCACATCGACGACACCGTTATAGTTGTTGTGCTGGTCTTGAAGTCTAGCCCTCAACACCTGAAACGGATATGTAATGCAAGCGGCAAACAGTTTGCTGAGTGCGGCACAGGACAGGTATGCCATTGTCCCCAACTTGGCGTCCGCGTCCAACATATGCTTCTTTATGTAGTATTTCTTCAACTCTTCGTAAGCCATGAACTGTAGAGCGCCGTGACTTACGCCTAGGATTCCGGGCACAAACCCCCGGTAAAGGCCGGGAACGCCTTCGTATTGATAGACTTTACGGAACGCGTCTACCATTCCTGAGTAACGCTTAAACGGCGGAAGTGTTTGCAGTTCACTGATTGTCCCGTATTGTAGACAAAGTCGGGTTTTCACGACCCAAATGGGGTTCGTTATGATTAATGTGAGTATACCGGCCTCTGGAGGACAGGGATTACATTTATCTCAATGCAAAAGAGGACAAAATAACGTGGATTACCCGCCGCTGCCATTATATGACGTCCCGGACCTAACACTGTGGCCGAGCCGTCAATCATACGAGACTTTATTGTATTATAACTGAAATCATAAATAAATATTAAAATTAATGAATGTTTTAGTCATTGATTGAAATGTCATTGAAATGAGTGGCAGAAGACATACAACAAGAAGTAGAAACCCCAGGAAGCGCCGGCACCCCAACAGTTGGGCGCCACACCTCTGTACAGGCCTTTAACGCCCTCTTGTTTAACGATAGTCGTCACCGCATTCACCAAACCGTGATAATGAGGCCGAGCGGCCACCTGTCCGTCGTTTACTGCAATGGTTAACACAATCAAAGGTTTAGTGAATGAATAGACAGCTGAAGAGGACATCCATTACCGGCTAAACGGACTTTCAGTAAATCCAAAGGATGTAAGACTAGAGTAGAGACCACACCTCCCGAGACGCCGGCCAACAGGTGCTCGTACTTCACGTGTGACAACCATTTTGGCACCGAAGACATGGACGCCGTTGTCGATGGACTGCCATTATTGCCGTTCACTTCACTGTCTTTGACACTCATTTCAATCAATAATTAATTTAAATCTCAATTAAAACTCAAATAATTATTAATTAATAAAATTTTAAAACTGTTTTGTATTTCAATTGAAATGATATTAAACACAAAAACACTTTTATTTAAACACATTTTTATCGCAAATATTATTGTAATTTGTATTCAAATATAGTTTTCATTGCTTTTCAATAAAATTATTTAATTATTACTCAAATTGTGATTAAATTTAAAAACAATTAACAAATGAATGAAATGTTTATTAAATTAGTTATGAATTGAGAGAAAAAATATACGAATTCTGAGAATAAGAGCAAACAGTTTGGGATCAGTGTTGGGGACAGTCGTACAGTCTGTACAGCAATGCCTTCCCTATGCCTTCCCAATGCCTTTTGGATATCTTTCCCAACACTTACCACAGGTTTCGCAACGTTTCCCTACTTTTATACAGTAATACAGAGCTTGTGATGCAATCGTTGGCATTGATTACCGATTTTGTCGTCATTTGCATCAAATTATTAAATAATTGTTTTGAAAAGCATTGAAAACATTGAATATTTGAAACACTTTTTGTAAAAACCTATGAATTATTGTTGTATTGGAAACATACCATCCCTAGCACATCATAGATTACCCCATAGATTACCCTATAGATTACCCTATAGATTACCTTGGTTATTATGGTTATTACCCAATTACAGCTTAATCTCTGTTTTCAAACTTTAATTTGTGATTAGTTTCTCGTAAATACCGATAAATATTATTAACCAAACATTTGATTGCTTTTTATCTTTGATTACAAATAAGACTTATTTTGTATCAAAGTTTAGGGGAAAAGGTTTTTCTCAGACTTTTATCCATTGATTTGTAAATCAATGGAAATTTAATTACATTTGAAGTCAATATTGATTTGCATTTAGATATCAATTGAGAGTTAAATATATGAAAAGTTAATGAAAAGAGAAAATAAGGTTTCAATCAATCGATGGTTTGTTTCGCAACGGTTTATAACCTATCGGTTGATCCAAAGGTATGCCGATATCGATGTACACATCTATGGCATCGGTTTGTGTCCTCTCCCGGTGTTTGTCACCCGATATGTCGGCCATTGCTTTGCCTTTCATTTCGATGTCATTTACTAATGAAATGATAAAATGTCGACAAATAAACCAAATTCCGGCCATTAATGAGATAATCGCCGAAAATATTACAAATAATTTTATAATTAATTTAAAAGTCGAGTAATTCGTTGGCTTTGGATCCGGTGTTGGGTTGGGAGGCAATGTAGGGGTGGTTCGGGTCTCTGGCCTTTCCTACGGTTGAAGACATCAATGAAATGAAATTGAATTTACAAATCATTTCAATACTTCTGGAGATTGAGTAGTGGACACAAACTCACCAGGCCATAGGTGTCACAAATTGATGACATAATTGTCAACAAAACAAATAATATTAAAATTAATTTCATTTCAATTAATTAAATGAAACTAATTGTGAAAAGAGTCAACACTTTGGACTCAAATGAAATGCTTTTTATGTTTAACTTTGTGTCAAAAACTGTCATAACTTTGAGTTCAATACAGTATTCACTCATTTGTACTCATTTTCAACTCATGAGTGAATGTCCACTAAATCTATGCATTCATTGAAATGATTAACAAATGATTTTAAAATTTTATCATAAAATCAATGCAAATCTGTTCAAATCAATGATCCAGGAGTTTGATAATTGTTTACAAACTTCCCTCACCATCATCAGCATTATCATTACCTTGCTAATTTTCAACAATTCATAGTTTTGTCTCAAAACCATTAAATTTTGATAAATATTTGTTTTGTTTTCTTAAAATATTGAATGCATGGGTGCTTTGAAACCCAATCACTGTTTGCCTATAAAAGTAAACTTTTCACTGGACTTAAAGGGCTTTTGATGATTTTGACCATGGATAGGTATGAACGACCCATCTCCATTGCTATTATATCTATGCTCTTCAGTCTATTGTCGTTCAGGTTTTCAGTATATTTTCTCATTTAATATTAAACTCAATTAAATGTTTGACAAAACGAGTGAAACAATTAAACAAATCCTTAATTAAACATAAATTTGATGTTTTTATCGCATATTGTTTGCGGACTTCTGATTAACAACTAATCTATTAAAACCTTTGAGAAAACAATTTGTAATAATTGAGTGAAAACTTCCTTTTGTTAATACTTTTATGTCAGATATGGACAGACAGACAATAATACCCCTTAATTCACACGCAATCGATGCTGGCATTCAAAGAAGCAATAAATTTACACCTGATTTTATATATGTTGGTAGAATGGCATTGATAATTCATAAAAATGAGGAGTTGGTGTTATTCCGATTTAGTAAGTATTCCAGTGCTCAAGGTATTTTTTAAATGTTTCTAAGTGAGATGAAAATCACTCTTACCATACCCACCATACCTTCCTTCCCCTATCTGTTAGTCTGATGTCAAACACAAAAATCAAAGTTTTTATTAATTGAAATAAAATTCAATTGAATTGAGTTTCAGTTTATCTCAAATCACATGAAACTGAATAATGAATTAATATTTATCTAACGTTTACTTCAGATAAGCAGTGAATTGTCTGACACTTTATGCAGTAATTATTTACCGCTTATTATCTTATTTTGATTGTAATATAATGTAAAATAATTTTCAAATCAACTCATTTGTAGAGACAAACGATTATTCAGTTTAATTCAATTGAGTATTAGTTTTGCCTTCACTTCAATATCAGCTCTTATTTTGTTATTTTGTATAAAATTTATTTAAAATTATTGAAAATTATTTATAAAAATGCGTTTCTTTGCAATCGTTTTAACAATCGTTGTGTTTAGTAATGAAATATTTGCTGACAATTACAGCGAAGGATTAGAAGTAATAAATAGCAACAAAACATTTGCTATTAAACCCAAGAATTCGTCTTTAATTTGTCTTATGATGACTTTTGAATACATGGAGATTAATGTAACGTCCAGTACATTCAAGACCAATTACACATCAGGGTTACTTTATCCTAATGACACCAAAATAGTTAGTGAATGGAGTTATTGCCGAAACGACACTCAAAGACTCACTTTTGATGTTTCGGATAATTATTTGAGTTTTGAATTCAAGAAGAATTCTTCGACTAAACTGAACACAATGTCCAGCATTTCATTTAAGGTGGAAAACCCATCGTTAATATCAAACATATCGTTATCTAAAGGAAATTCATCAGAGATGACACCTAACCTGAGGGCAAAGCAAATGAAGCCTGGTTATTCATTTGAATGCGAGCACAGATACAAATTTTTATTCAATTTGACGGAACATATTGGGATTCAGATACAAATAAAACACTTGAAGTTCTCTGCTTTCAGAATAAATGGCAATTCAACACAATTTGAGCATGATACAATCAAGTGTCAAAAACCAAGCAAAAGTGGAGGCAGTGATACCATTCCTATAGCTGTCGGTGGAGTTCTCACTGGATTTTTAGTGCTTTCATTGATTGGATATTTAGTGATAAGAGCGAGAAAATCATAAATAATATTAGATTTCAGTTTATTTTAAGACAATTTCAATTACTTTGTAATAATTTCTCCAAAAATCACATTAATCTCAGGTATTGTTTGTAACAAATAATAATTTAAAACAGATATTTGTATTATGTATGTCATCAGTGACACTTCACAAGTATTTGATTATTACATGATAATAAAGAAATTAATCAAAAAAAGAGATTATATTTTATATTTAATTGAATTCAAGGATCGATTAAAACGAAATCACTTTTTGTTATATCTGTAGACCTTTTCATAAATCATTTTTTCAAATATAGTGTTTCAGTCATTCATTTAAATGTTATATAATCTCTGATAAATTGAAAAATTATATTAAAAGTCAAAATAGTATTGAAATCTTTGATAAAATATATTAATAAACCGATAATTCAGTTGTTTTGCACCTGAAGTAGGAACGGCTCAAAAGCTTTCTTTATTTTCTTGATTTCTTTATCTGTAAATCCTTTCTCTTTGGCGACGTCTTCAGCTGATGGACAATCCTTTGGCACAACTCTGTAATCCTTATCACAAGTGCCGTCTAGAAAGTCGGGTAAGTTTTCGTCATTAATATAGTCTTTAATCTCTTTTTTGTTCGCAAACTTAATCAGATTTCTTTGATCTTCAGGTAACCAACCCTTCACTATCTTCCACACGGCGTTCAATATCCAGGGTAACTCACAAACTAATATATACGACAGACCTTTGGGATAATACTTATTCATAGATGAGATGAGGAACCAAAGCATATCCATATCCACATTACCGGCGGTCGCCTCCTGACAGTCAAACACAATAGCCATACCTTTGCCCTCGACTTCGATATCGACTTTATTCATGATATAAATGACATACTGTTTGAGCGCTAACTCAAGTTCGGGGATCTTCTTATGTAATTTGATTCGCATATAAATGACAGCATTTCCCTCCCTATCCCTCTGATAGGGGAAAATACCACCGATTCTGTAGAACTCTTGCGGAAAATCTGTTTCTTTCATAAAAGGGATTCCGAATTCTTGTCTCCATTTCATTGAGTTCTTAAGCATCTCAACGGAGGCATCGACTTTGTTCTTGTTCCTCAAAACAAACCTGGTCACATACCAATCATCTTCTCTTATCTTCTCGACGTCGCCCTCGAAATACAACTCTTTGTTGTCATCATATTCTTCGAGAAATAATTGTCTAACTTTGGCCACAATTTCTTGAGTCTCTTCTGTTGAGTCAATTGAAGGCATTGTCTGTTCAATAGTAACAAAACTTTTGAATGAAAAAAACTTTTCAACAGTTATTCTGATCACTAATTGGTCCTCAACTCAAATGCATATAATTTTCAAACACTTCTCTACTTAACGAAACTTTTCGTCAATTAATTGTAAATATTTGAGAAATAATTGTAAAATAATTAAACATTTATTTATTTAAAGTGAAAACAAATCACAAAAGAAGGAAAAGTTGTTATAATTCATTGAAAGGAAACCAATTGTCATGAAATTGAAGCAAACATTATGTATTAAAAATCTAATACAGCGTCAGCCCAACCGAAACCAACGGTGCTCTTAGAAATGGAAAGTTGTTTAACAACATTGAATGTAACATATATTCACTTATTTTGATAACTCATTCAAATAATATTTTTTACAACAAGTTTTGAAGCCAAGGTTGAAATCAGTATGAAATCAGACCAAACGTGAACACAATTTTATGCAAAAACATTGCGCTTGTCTTAAGAAGTTATGAAATGTTGTAATGAACTTGGATTTGACTTTTGTGTACAACTTTCCCATAACCCGATGCAAACTCCCAAAGCATTGCAAAGCATTTTTGTTTAAACTTTTGGATTTATTGCATGTTTTCCTCCTTTTTATGCAATTTCTCATTATATCAGTCATTATTCAGTCGCTATTCAGGTCTAAACTAATGATTGATTTTATTCACACATAAAAGCATTTTTTTTTTCTAAACAAAGTTTATACAAATTTTTTAATCAATTGTTATTTGAAATCAAATTTTAATTAAACTTTAATTTGATTTTCAAATAACTTAAACTCCAATCAGTTTTATGTCTTTAATAATAAACATATTTTCCAATCGCTTAATAACTTTCAAATTTGTCATTACTTTTGGGTTTAAATTGTTTCCTACCGGACCTCAATGTGCAGTCAATGTATCGGAAATGAGACAACAGTTGACAAATATTTTATCATTTTATTGAATATTTGAGTTTAATGTTGAATTCACTGTTAAATGATTTCAGATAAGGATTGAAATCGAAAAGGTTTTGCACTGGATTGCACCTTGTTTGTTTATGAAATATTCAAGCAATTATCTGTAGTTGTAATAAAAGCTAATCTAATGTTTCATTTGTGAAAAACCCGATTTCATTCACATAAACATCATTTCAATTATTTTATGTCTTTAGTCATGAATAGATATTCAGGTCTTAAAGTCCTTTATTTTTATCACCCAATTAATAACAAGTTAATTTTATTAGCAGGGTGATCTTGCAATCAATTAAAAACTTTAATATTTTTTTGTTATCGATTTCAAGAGGATTTGAAATTCAACTAAAAGATTGATAATCACTATTGATATCAAAAATGTTAACCTTTTATTGAAGTAAACAAATACTAAACTAATTTATATGTAAACTAAGTTTCATTACGAGTCATACCTTCAGGTGTTTTTGTAAAACTATTAAATCATAAAAAGACCATAAAGTTTGGCACAAAGTTTGACACAAAGTTTGGCACAGAGTCTACACTATAAGATGCATAATGGTGCTTTATGGTTTATTTTCCTATCTAGGTTGAAAATACTCTGACTTTTTATATTCAATAT
>JAQGAT010000409.1:0-33536 GCA_034687845.1 Pantelozetes paolii | reverse complement strand
AATAATTAAAAGTTATTGCAATAAAACTCAAAAACAATGCAAAACTTATTAAACAAATAATATTTTAATAAATCTTTAAAATTTTTAGAAGTTTTTACTTTAAACTCAATCCCTTGACTAACACTTAAAGAGGTGGTCAGGGGGTAAATGAATAGCTACTCTAGACTTTGATACACAGATTCAGAAGTGATTTCAAAAAGTGATTATTTGTTTATCTCGTAATTAATTCATCGCTTTTTATAAATAAAAATTTTGTTAATTATTAATAACTTTATATTTATTTTATGATTGGATTCAATGCTTTCATTGCTTTTTCTGTTATGAAAAATACATTAATTTTTTGTTTTACTTTTGGTTTTGTTTTATTTCTGCTTTTTCTCACATCTGTGACAAAGAAAACCAATTTTTCTGCAATTTATCAAACAAATATATTTATGTGGGGTAACCAGAGGGGGTCAACTAAAATCTGGGTCAATTATTTGAAAGTATTGATTGAAAATAATTGAATAATCAGTAGATTTAAGCACTTTTTTCATCCATTCCTACATTTAGTTAATTTATTCAATAATATTTATGCCATTTCTTAATGAATGTTCACAACATATGAAATGTTTTTTATGTTTGTGTTTTTGTTTGTATTCAAAAATATGATAAAATATTGTCTGAAAAATAGACAAATTATTTATTAATATCTTTTGGACTGTTTTGTGAAATGCCATAAGTCATGGACAGACAGTCACAGAGAGATGTGTGTAAATGCACTCAATTATCTGCACAGTATTGCCTTAATGTCATTGTATTCACTGTTTCTCTAATGTTATTAAAGACTTGTATTTACGATAAATAAAATCATAAGAAAATGTTATTATAATTCAAATAAAGTCTCAATGAATTCAATAGAAAAGTCAATAATTACCCCCTTTTTTGTCTTTTTTGTCATTTTTAGTCTTATTTTTCTCACTTTTCTTCAACTCTTTTACAATTTCTTTGAGAAAAATTATTTAATTAATAAATAGTTTAAGATTTACACGACTTAGAGATTTAATACCTGAGCCATCCCTCAACAGAAGTAGAGTACGGGATCCTTCTTTACATATTGTCTTATAGAGCGCTTCCAATGAAAATCCGGGCAAATATGTGTGATATAGAGCCACCACTGCGTGCAGTAGTTCTGACGGCGCCGTTAACTATACCATAAAAAATATAACAAAAAATTGAATATAATTTCAGTTTTAATCAAAGTTTTGGAGCAAAAAATCAAAATTCAATTATTATTAACAAAAAATTGAAAGCATTTAAAAGGTTTTGTCATTACATTTGAAAATTGAAATTTTTTTAAGTGTTTTGAAAATTTCAGTTATTTATTGGCTTTATGTTCACAATATTGACTCAAAAATGCATTTCATATTTCAATTATTGAAAATAACAATCATTTCGCCAACAATTTGAAAGACTATTAAAACAATAATATCGGAAATATTTTTCAATTTTAAACTCTAAGTTAAAAATAATTGAAATAATGAGTAAATATTTGATTTAAATGTAATGTTAGTAAAGGTATGAAGTATTTAATGATTAAAAATGAGATTATATTTGTAACAATCGATTGAAGGCTTGATATTAGGACTTCGTGTTTGAGTTTTTCATATTTTCATAACTCGTTTTTACTGTTGACACAACATTGTTATGGAGAGGACATGGGGTAAATCGATTTAATGAAGATTAAGGAAATGGCAAAACATTTATTGATTGCAAACTTAAAACAATATTTATTTTATTATTTTTACATTTAATAACATTTCATAACATTTTATATCAAATTATTCTTAACTTAAGTTATATTTCTCTATAATTAAGGAACAGATGATTAAAATATACATTAATTTCTCTCAAAACACATTGTATTTGAAATCTAAATCTATATCTAAATGACGGAGAGTATTATAATTATTACTGAATAAACGAGATTATATTGAAATGACATTAATTTAATCTAATATTTATGGAAATGTAGTTTTTATTAGCTCTGAGTTCAATAAACACTTGAAATTCTATCACAAATCGTCTATTTGTTTGTAATTTATTACTATTTATTATGAATTGCTTTCATTTGAACAGTAATTTTGATTGATATTAGTGTTCATTGAACTTGAAATCCAATAAATAATACTTTGATTACGATTTACAGTCAATCCGTTCATATAACTCATGGATTTGAAGGACTTTTGTCAATAATTGACACAATGTTTCATTCATTATGTACTCTATGTTATATTATTCAAACCCTGGTCTTCATTGTTGTTCAAGAGATAAAATTTTAGATAATTTTTTAATTCATTTATTTTAGAAAAATATGAAATAATTTATTCAAAAAGTTATTTTATTTTTGAAAACATAAACAGAAAATGTTATAAAAATTTTGTTAAAATAATTAAATTTTTATAAATTGAAAACATTAATCATTTTTTAGCTTTTGTTGAAAAATGTCATTAAAAGCAAAGGAAATAACAACAGAACTGATACCAAGAATATTCTTTGAATTAAATATATATAAGAAATGACTTTCTGTACAATAATTCCGGTTATTATTGTTATTATTGTTTCATAGCATCAGATATTAAACAATATTATAGTTTATGTCAATCTTTTATGCCATTCATTGAAATTTATATCTCTTTGTGTGTCAATCAAAATAAAAGTTCAAATGTTATGAAATGTGGTTTTCATTGAAATTTCAATTTAATTAATAAAAGGTTTGTATAAGAGATAACAAAAGTTTGTAATTCAATCACATTTCAAATTCAGTGAATGAAATCACTTTTGCAATATATTTTTGTTTGAAACCAATATTGTTATCAACTTTTTCATGAATTTAATATTTTCTCCCCTTAATTATACCCCTTAAATAATATATTACTAGAAAGGGGCTGAAACTCAGTAAAAAATTAATTTAATGTAACTTTAATTAAATATTGGATCCAAAAAATCCAATTTTAATTAAAACCAAAATATTATTATAAAATTTGAAATACGGTTTGAAAGTCAAAACATTTAATGTTTTTCTCATTTGAAAACTAAATTAAATTTTTAAAATACAGCAAAACTTTACCAAAAGTTAAGTAAAAAATATTATAATTTTCACTGAAATCAATTGATATGCAAATGATATGTATTTGCATTTCATTGGATATCAAACCCAATTGTAAACCAGAATATTCTTTGAATAAATATCCAGAATATTGAGCTATTGTTGAATAATGTTTTTGTAGAAAATATTCACAGAGTTTTTCACTGAGAGATTGAATTTAGAGTTTTGTTTTTCAACAAAACATCGCTTGAATTGTATTACAAGTATTGATATATTGTAATCAATAAAAGGTATTTTTGAGCAAAAAATGGTAAAACTTTTATTGAATTTATTTTTAATAAAACAATCTATACTTCAATAGATCCGGGAATGTATTGAAAAATCGATCCAAACGTGAAAACTATAATCATTTTATTGATTTAATACATAAAGTGTTCACAAAAATTGATATCAATATCCATAATAACAGAGAAAAAAAATTATAGAAATGAAAGCAAACATAAGAAAAATCTATTAATTTTATTGAATACAAAAAATACACTCAAACAACAAAATAATCGCACAATAATTGTATGGATTAGTTGTGATTCAGTGAATGATTGCAATGAAAGGAAAGGGAACTTTGATAATATAAATCCAGTTATGACTACCAGTCTTACAAAAAAATAAATCAATTTTTATGAACGTCTCTAAAACTTATTATTAATGTTTAGTTTGAATAAATGTTTTTTCTTATGATTTAATATACATTTGTTATAACAATGCAAACAAATAATATAAATATCTGACAAAACTTGTGAACACTTTTCAGAAAAACAAAAAACATATACATTTGAAGAGAAGATAACAAAACAGATAAAAATGAGTTTTTTTTCTCTCCTTCTGGAGAAGCAATAAATTTTAAGTTATCATACAATGAAGACTACCTTTCCTTCAAAAAATAATAATAAAATACAATAACAAAACCAATCGTTAAATAAATAATGAAAAGTCAAAACATTTTGAAATAACTTTTGGATTTTTAATGGCATTTGTAATAAACTTAAGACTTATTTCAATGGATTTAATATTTCTTTCAAATACACAACTGATTAAGAGAATTGCCCTCAAAAATGGGATCTGTTTTATTTTTTACACTGTACTGGTACCATTTCTTTTATAGTTATCAGAAGTTATGAAAGATTTTACTCATAAAATGCAATATTTATGAAATGTATTATTGATTTGGGTTTGCATTTGATATAAATTCAGAGATAAATGAATGAAAAGAAAAGTACTTTTTCTAAGGAATGAGATTATAAGACATATTAGACGTCAAATGCAATGTCAGACACAAACATATCTTGAGCTTAGCTTTGCTTTCAATATCATCCATAGAATAAGACTATTATAAGTGAAATGAAAATATAAATTATAATAATAATACCAAAAAAATATGTCAAGACTTGTGCCTAAGATTTGATTCATTTCTACACATCTTTTCATCACTTTATACAGGGATGAGGAATGGGTTATGGGGAATATATTGATCCCATCCCCCTACACTTAGAAATAGGTCTCCCTACAAATATAGTCACCCTTGGTTAGATAGCAAAGAGTAATTTAGTGTTTTTTATTTTTTTGATGCATTTTATGGCAAAAGTTTGAAATCATTGATAAAAATCAAAATTAATATTAAACTCAAGACTTAAGTGAAAAATAGATAATTTTGTGGACAATAAATAAAATGAGTTTCAATTCACACATAATTTATATCTGAAAATAGGGTCAGAAATACTTATCTATTATTCAAATGGCATTACATTGTGTTTATTGAAGGGAATTATGGTTTAATGGATTGCCTGTACTCTCGATCCACTGTTTTATGAGAAAATGAGAAAATAATTAAAAATATGAATCGATTTCACTCTAAATCTGAATCTAAGCTGTATTTTGTCTAAAACCTAAAGCAATCAAAATATTTTAATTATAAGGCAAAGCGTTTTGTTATTACAGTTGACGTCAGGTTAGGCCTGGGATTACGTGACTAAAAATCGGTCAAATCTTTGCCAAAAGTTTAGGAGTTTTGATATATTATCTAATTTTATATAACTGTTAATGAATTGACATTTTTCTGATTTGATTTCATAACATATTATTGAATAATAAACTTATTCTTCATCTCATCATTGAATTCAAGTATTGATTAATGTTTAGCACCGGAAATGTGATCACAAAGTAATGCCATTTCTAATGACTTTAAGAGTACTATGGGATAGGATTTGAGACATTAAGTCTGTTATCAACTTCAAGTTAGACTAAATGATAGATAGACCCAGAGGTTAGGGTTGAAACTCAATCAAATGGTGAACCTGTCCTACACTAGCGCTGGAAGTATTGATTTTTGTTAATATTCTTTACGTTTATTCTATGAATTCAATCGATATTAGAAAAGATTATTTGATTTTTTTCACTCAAATAAATTGACCTAATATTCAATGTATTCAATGCTATATTCAATCCTGTATTCAATACTCAATTCAATATTTGATATAAAATTGTTTTCCATTGTCTGAAAATGTAATTATGTTTTTGTTATTCATAGTAAACACACTATTAATTGAAATGTTTAGGTATTTGTGGTAAACATTGAGATTAAAAGCAACGATGCGTTCGGAGAAACAATTCAAGAGAATGTGACAGCAATTCATACGAAGCACTTGTCTATCAGTGCTAAACCTGTTCCTATGGTCACTATTCCGATGCGTTTATGATTAAAATTTTCATAATTTTGTCTCAGATTTAAGACTATTATCGGTTGTAAACAAAATTCTCTTTAATTTAATTCAATGTTAAGAAAATTGAGAACAAATTACCAAAAAAATGAAATTCAAATCAAATTATAGTTTTTATGAAATAAATGATTGAGTGATAGAAATGACTCAAACTTTTGGTTAATTTTGAAATGATTTTTACTAATTATCTCTTTTTTTGGTTATCAATCATTTGAAACAAGGAATGAGTCAATGCTTTTGATTTCAGTTTCTCAATTAAATTACTTTTCTATAGATATTAAAACTTAGTAGGGACAATTCTTGAAAATGTGAAATCACAGTTGAATTTATTACATTGGACAAATAAGAATAATAATCATCATAGAAAACAACACAATTCATTTTTTAAAGATTATAAAATAATCAATGTCAATTTTGTGTGGTTTTTGCTACTATAATATTTTGTTAAAATACGCCAGGTGCAATTTAATTATCTAACTGTATATATTTAATATCAGTGAATTACAGTGAATAACATTGACAACTTATATAGTGGTAATATAATTAACAAGCTGAAATTAAAAGTAATTTTGTCTAATATTGCGAAATAATAACGAAATAAACATTTAATTCATTTGTAAATGAATTTTTGTTTTTTAATCGTTTGTTAATATTATAATGCAATTCACGTGAAATTCAAAAATTCATAAACTGTTGGTTAAATCATTTTACATTTGATTTATTTAATTAATTTTCATATTTCTAAGCAAGGTTGTTTTTAAATTATAAAAATTTAGTAAAATTGTTTAAATCTATTGTTTATGTGTTGTTTTTAATATGTTTTATAGCATTTATAAATCATTTTAATGATTCAATTGTATAATAACTCTTAAAGAGTATAAAAATGTACTTCACTTTCAAAATATCAAAAAAATAATATTTTATTAAATATTAATTATTAATATAATGTCGATAACTATTTCCCAAATATACCCCTGAGTTGTCTTAAATAATTATAATGCTTGCAAACAATTAGTGTATTTAATGATAGGTTGCATAACAAAAGGGGTAATAATTATTTTTGACTAATAATCTCAACATAAGTTAAAAGAGAGACCAAGTTATAACTTAAGGGGGGTTTCAATGATCGACTTTATTGTGTTTTGAGATAAACAAAAAACTGTTGAAAAATATTCTGAACAATAAAATCGATATTTTTATCAATAAACTTCAAAATCCTTTAAACATTTTGAGTTTAAATTTTCAACAATTTAAGGTGACTTTCAAACCTTTGGGTCGTTTTAAGGGAGAAAATATCTAATTATAATAAAAGGTTGCAAACAATTGATTAATTGAATAATATCTCAATGTTTTTAATCAAAACACCATTTAATGGTTTATTAAGTGTTTTCTAATAGATATGAAAATTATATTCAAATTATTTAATGCTTTTATATTTTATATAAGAATATAATATTGAAAAACAATTATTATCTTAAATAACAATACATTTAAATGAAATAATTTACATAATTTCCCGGAATATCTGGGCTATAGTTTAAAAATAGCATACCTTTCCCCTATGAGAGCATTAAAAACAACTGTCTCTGATAAGCCCAAACTGTGCTCAATATTCTTGCAATGAATACAAAAAAGCAGTTAAAAAGTCAAACAAATGTTAATTTTATTGACTTTTTATGAATTTTATTGAATTTCAGGAGTTTTTAAATTAATTCATAAAATAATAAAATAAATAAAAATTATTTTTGTTGTAAATGTCATACGATTTCAGAAATATGTATTCATTTTCAGAAATGTTTTGAATATTTAAGTAATATATCCGAAAAACTAAAGTAAAATAAACTTTCAGTTGAATTAATGACAGATTTTTATCTAAAGAGGTTCCCAAAAGTGTAGTACGAATGGGAGGGTATGTGCCGAAGAGGTCATACCATTTGATGGCATCCGAAATGTTATATTCATTTATTATAAGTAGTCATAAAAGTTGTGTTTTTCGTCATATAAGTAATGAATTGTCTTATTTGTCGCGATTTTTATTTCCCTTATTATAACCAAATGATTGCCTCTATTATTGTAAATGTATTTTAAATTAGCTTTTCTTCACAATCAATGAAATGGCAGAAAATATTTTCATTTTTTATTTAATTGACTTTTAATTGTAATGTATTTTCAGAGTACAGGAAATAAAGAGTTTTATGTAATTCTCACCAAAATTATCGGTAATTTTGAGTCAATTTATTTAATTATCATAACTTAATGATCAAAAAATCCATTTTTCATAACTGTTTCTCATTTGTTGTTATCTTTTTAATTAATTTTTATATTGAAATTAAAGTCTATTCTTCTGATCATAAGATAAAACATTATTTAATGTATTCTAGACTTTAATGAAACAAAATTTACTAACAATTTAAAGGAAAGGAAGTGTTTTGTACTGAAGAGAAGGTAATTGATTTGAAGTCTTATTAAATTTATATCATATATTGTTAATGAAATATTTGGGCAAAAATAGTCCCCTTTTTGTTAGTCATCAATACTCTATTGCATTAGTTTTTATTCAGCATAATTTTGTCGGACATTGTTTGAAGTTTTATCTAAAAATATCCGATCCTTTCCACCCAATCATCAAAATTGGTCGGACGTTATGTACAACATCTGTGAATACGTGTACTTATTATGTGATTGATGTCTATTCACTTGAATTTATAAATCATTAAATTGAGTGGAAATTTGATACATATTTTGTCCGATAATTGCAGTGAAGTTATAAATATTAAAACACAGTTTTAGATAACAAATTAAATGATTATTATTCACAAAAAATATCGTTTAATTCACTGAAAGAAAAGTTTAAAACGATTGAAAATAAGGCTATCATTAACAGTATGTCTGCAATAATGCAAAGATTGATCTGAAGTGAAAAGTTTGAGCAAAATATCCCTAAAAATAGATTTTTCAAAGCACATGAAGAATGGATTGAGAATTCAGTCTTTAATATGTCTATAATAACCAGTAATTTGTCGACAAATCATTTGTCAAATAAACTAAACCCACAATCATATGAAGAAATTATGAGCTTTTCTGACAAAGAATTTCCAATTTTTTGCACATTTTATTTGAAATTATCATAAATTTGAGCTCAATTTCAATGATCTGTGAAAAATCATTTATTATACTCTTGAAGAAGAGGTCATACCGTGAGAGACAGAGTGTCATAAATGAAATCAGTTTTGAACTGAGTTTATGGTTTGTAAAACAGGTTTCCATTGAGCCGTTCAATACCACTGACCACAAAAAAGGACATTTATCTCAATATTTCAAAATACATCAAATATTCTCTGATATACATCACGTCATACAATGAATGGCTATTTGTTATAACATTTTTTTCTGATCTGAAATTCAATACTGATATCAAGTATTCATTGAAGAAAAGTAATAAAAATTTGTAAAAGATTTTTCTCTCCGGAGATAAATATAAACCATAAAAATCCCTTTAATTAACATAATGTTGAGAGCACTCACTGTAGACAACAGTGTTTTAGTACATAATTACTTCATTTATATTTTGTTCAGTAATTTCTTGATTCAAATTAAGCCTAAAATTATAATTTGAACTTTAATTACAAAAAAAAACAGTTAAAACACATAATATTTATTTGGATTTCACCAATCAATCAACAATTTTCAGAGGGATTTAGAGGGCTTTGCATTAAAACTAAGAGTGATTTCAATGAAAACTAATTTAAATTTTGATTATAATGTCGTGGATGTTATTCCAGACCTTGTTATTAGTTTTAATCTATGTTTTCATTTGCTGGATATCTCTCGAGTCATATATGCGTCAAATAATTGGACAGTTGTTTCACTTTTTTGATATAAATTTTCATTTGCATTAATGAATAAATATTTTATTGAAATTAATTTATTGCAAAAATTTTAATGTTTAGAAACTTTTGATTAAAACATTTCAATTAATAAAAAGTTCTTGATACTTCCATCAGTATATTAGACATTGAATTAACTATCAACTATTGATGAAATTAAATTAGGAAAGCAGATGATGGTTGTATACAAGATTATTTGGTATACAATTTAATTTAAAATGAGACCTTGATCTTGCACAGAATGAATAATTAGATTGAGCAAGAAATTATTTGTATTCATTCTTATCTTTCTCAATCAATTCACAAGAGTTCAATCACTAATGTCTAGTGTGTTATAAAATTTCAAAATAAATGCTTAAATTAATTATTAATTTTCAAATCATAATCTAATTTTCATTAAAAATGAATGCTTTGAAGAGAAAAACATAAATACTTTAAAACTTATCTCAAAATGTTTTCAAAACTTATTTATTATTAAATAATACATTATTTTCATTGTTTTAACGCTAAACTCAAATGTCTTAAACATTACGATCGATAACAAAGAGTTTATTTTATATATAGACAGAGATAAAAACAACTGTCCTTTCAATTAGATTTGTTGTGAAATCTAATTACACTTAAACTTAAAATTATAACTATTTTTCATTGAAAGCAAATATTTGATAGAAAAGTCATTTCATTATTTGGTCTCTCATTGAAAATAATCTAATTATTTGTCAATCAATTGGTTAAACGTATTCACAATTTATTTCAATTAAAAATGTTTCATATATTTTATATTTCATTAAATTTTGCAAATATTATAAACAAATTGTTTCTGATTTCTCACAAATATTGTGAAATATTGTGAATTAATAACTAAATAAACAATTATTACATTAAATAGATTTTATACAAAAGTAGATTCACTTATTGCTTGGTGTTTGTCTTTCATTATGAAATGTCCTACTTTACAGCTGTCTTCAGTAAACATATCGTTATTTTCTATAAACCTTTACTTAAATTACATAAAACACAAGTGAAACACCATTTGAACTAAAAGTAATGAATGTATTAATTGAATGAACAAAATATTTACAAATAATTGTAACAAAAAAGTCAATTATAATGATTGCACTGAAATTAAAAATCAAATTAAATTTTAAGTCCATTATTGTCTGAAATTCATTAATCAAAATCAAGTTTACATTAAATTAATGAATATTTTTTTGGCATAAACTTTTAATAGATTTATAAAAATATGTTTTGATTTTATTAATAAATATTTTTCTAATTTTAATCATTAATAATATATTTTTCAGGAAATTATAACTAATATTGAGTGAAGTCTTGTGTAAAATGAAACCAAACTTTTTAATTAATATTAAATTCAAATTATATATAACTTTGATAATAATTAATGTATTGAAGCCTCTAAATTAACTTTAAGTTTATCATGCTACTTTTACCTATTTATGATATCACCTTAATCACTTTAGCCGACCGACACTTAAAATGTTTCAAATGTTTTGAAAATAAATTACTTTACAATAAATCTAAAAAAAAAGTGTTTTTCAAATGAATGTAAATATATTATAGTTTTCTAAATTGACAATTGATTTAACATGTTATATATTAGTACCATGTACAATCAGTATATACGCTGTACAGTATAATGGATTGGGTTTTCATTTCAAATTTATAATTTCACTATAATTTTCACTTTAAGTCTAAACAGTAAAAAAGACTTATTGCAGACCTGAATATCAATTGATATAAAAAGTTTTATTGCATTTTTCACTGGAATTGAAAACACTTAACATAAAAGTAATATATTTTGTGATTATTACTTCAATTTATATGCAATTTATTATTCATTTAAACATTAATTTATAAAATCATTTAAAAATATATCTATTATTACATTCACTCGACAACAGGGATGACAACAGTAATACTTAAACTTATTTCAAATATCAGTAAAACTTTATATAAAAAGTGATTCAATGCTTAAAACTTTGTTCAAATAGATCTCAAAATATTTAAATTAATTTTCATTTCATTTATTTTGTAAAGATTGTGTCAAATATAGGATTTTTTTTAGAAATTCATGATAAAATAGAAATCAATTTAATTGACATTGTTTCGTTTAGATTTGAAAATCAGGATATAAATTTTAAATCCCCATTTTTTCAAAATGTTTTGTTGAACTCATTTCAAATAAAAGTTTCATTTATTCAATGAATTGTTATTTTTGTTGAAAATCCAAACATTTTCTTATTTTTATTAGTTTTAAGTTTCACTCAAATGTTATTATTTGACAACATTTTCATTTCAGTCTTATTTTTCATTGAAATCGATACTAACTTTAAGGGAAAACAAACCTTTTATTTGCTTTTCCTTACAATTGTGACAACTTTTGTCATTAGTTGAGAAAATTTAAATTTTTAGACAATTTTATCGTCTATTTATGTCTTTAACACAAATTCTTTACAAATGAATAAAATTTCAGACATTTATACCGTTTCTCACAAATAAATAACATTTTGTTTGACAAAACATTTGACAATTAATTAGTGAAATAAAACTTATTGTGAAATGCAATCAAATGTCTTATCTTTAAGACTGAATACAACTTTAGTTTTAATGATTTGAAAAAAGAGAAATAAATGACTAAAAAGTAAATTCAAACAAATGTTTAATTAATTTATTTGTTGAAAACAATTGCAGACAATTTCAATGCATTTTATATTCATTAACAAAATCCTTGCATTTGTTCATTGAATTCATTGCAAATATGATAACAAAAAGCATAAAAATTGAATTCCTGTCAAACACTGACTTTGATTGATGTCTTTTAAAGTCCTATACAATTGTAATCTCTTTTCATTATCACATTATTTGTTAACTTAATTCATTCAAAATGTATTGAATTGAGAAAATATTTGTAAAATGAAAATACAATTAAATTTTAATTAAATAAAACATCTTTTATCACAATATAAGATATTATTTGTCAATAATCGGTGTTTTAATTGAATTTTAATGACTAAAAAGTTTAATAACTTTTGTATCAAATTATTAGTTAATTAAAAATCAATTTATATTTTGTGATAAAATATTCATTTAATTTAATTCTTAAATCGATTTTCTCTTTTATGTAAAAATGATTTTTTGGTTAATTATTAATATATAAAAAATCAATATTTTTGGTCTAAACTGATGTGAAATGAGTAGAGATTTAGTTATATTTATGTCAAATCTGAAAACATTGCAAAATTTAGTCTCTCCTGAGATAAAGAATATAATATTTGTCAAAGTATATCCATGCTCATTTCATTTAACTTGCATTTATTCCCATCTGAGACAAAGTTTAAAACTTATTTTATATTCAATAAGACTTGACTAAAGTTTATGTAAAAATTGAGTTATAAAACAATTGGCGTTTGATTTCCTTAAATCTGATTATGTTTTGCGTGAAATTCAATTTGAAACACAACACTCAAATGCCTGCAAAAGTATCCTGGGTTATATCAAACGGTGAAAACAAGTTATGATTAAGTTTCTCATTGTTTGATTCAATAAATTTCAATCTCAGATACATTTTATTCAATTATGAAAAATGATTAAAATATGAAAATTGTTTTAAATGTGAAGAAATTGAGGGAAGAGTTTAAATAGTGATTAAAATCTTCAAGATTTTATACTTTATATAAACTTTAAACTTTTAGCCCCTTATGATGTAAATTACTTAATATTTTTTGTGTGAAAAAAATCTAAAAAATAAGATAAAAATAGTAAAACAGTGATTGCGTTAATGAATATAAATCTGAACCCTTTTTAAGAGACTCTCCTTTGAATAAATCAGATATAAGACAGTAAACGGCAAATACTTTAAACAATTTGCGATAATTTGTTGTGAAATGAATTGATTGCCGCATATCTGGTGCTCAACGTTATCTGCAATTGAAATGCAGTGATAAATATGAGGTGAAAATAAAATTATTAAGTTTTTTATTATTTGTTTGAAAAACGGATTATTTATTATTCAAATCTCAATCAAAGAAAATAAGATTATTATCATTTCCTTATGGTTTGGTATTTAATGTTTGTATTAATGTTAACCTAAACTCAAATTGAATTCATTCATAAAAATGCACTCAATATTAAACATAACATAAAAAAGTCATTTTGTTTTTGCCTTTTAATAAAATATCAATTATTTGAATCAATATTTATATAAATAATATCCAAAACAAGGTATTTATTCAATATATTATATGTCTGAAACTATTTGTCAAATCAATACATATTTTCGTGTATTTAAGGTGACATTAATTTTTCTCAAAGAGTTTCATGTTTAGTGTATTTCCTAGAATATTGAGGAGATAATTGTAACAAGGTAACATTACCAAAATATTTTCTATATAATAATTTTGTTAAAACTCTATACAAAAACATATTTAAATTAATTATGAATAATATTTGCATAACATATGTGCACACATTAATTGTGAATATGGATGATAGTATATAAACAAAATTACAATGGTGAAACTATTAATTTTAGTTTTTAAAGTAAAAAAACATTTAATAAATGATTTGAAGCACAGATATTGAAGAAAATGTGCGATCAATACAAAAGATCATTAGTTTCTGTGATATAACTGAGTTGTGAATGCTTTTCACAAGAGATTATGAAATATCAAATGTATTTGTGTTTATATTTTCAGCATTTATTGCATTTAATAAAAGATTATGTTTTTTCTTCAAAAGTAAATATTTTATTTGCGATGAAATCTATGCCATTATTTACATAAATAAATGCAATACTTGTGCAAAAAATATGTGCTAACGACCGGTCCATTTCACACAAGATAAACATGAATTTCGTTTTAAAGGATTAAATTACCCAAAAATTTATTTGATTTCACTGCAAACGAGTGAAACAAATTGTATGTCAGAAATCATTGCATTAATACTTCAAATATAAGTGTTTGAAGTCTTTTCAAGCATTCAAACGAAAAATATTTTTAAACGCAAATCATTTCATATTTTCTTTAAATGACATAACATTTAAGTCAAACATAAAATCTTTTATTGCTTTCAGTTTTATTACTAATTGTCTTGTTTTCGGATAATTAATGATTGAAAACAATGGTTAAGAAAATCCTTTAAATATGAAAAACAATACATTAATTTCACTTCAAGTCAGTTGAGAATAGATTTACAATTTCAAAGACATTTTCATCTATTTTTATGTTTTGTATTCAAAGTAAAACTGTTTTACAATTCAAACACATTTTTCAATCGCAAAACAAATCAATAAAACGTCAAAAAATTGAGTGAATCTTCAAAAATACAAAACTTTTCAATCATTTTAAATAAAAATGTTTTGAGAACTGCATTGAACTCAATATAACTTTATATTTAAGACATTTCAATGACATTTGAGTTTCATTTTATACTAATTTTATCGATCACTCAATAAATAATTTGATTCATTGATAGAAATTCAGTCTTTAATTGAGTTTTTTCTTTATCTCATAAAAAGTCAAAACAAAACAAAATGTGATAAAAATGTGAAAGTATTTTATCGATTGCTACACAAAGTGGACAAAACTGTCGGTCACTTACGTTATCAGAGTTCTGTCGGTGAATCCTATTTGTGGCAAAAGTACTGCTATTTGTGTTGCGTTTATGTCTTGGGTTTGAATGACTGTCAGAACCAATGAATTTTCCGAACTCTACTGTAATTGCAATACATTTTCAAAATCATTGCATTTATTTCAAGAATATTCTGTAATACCTGTGACCGGGAGTACAGTAATGATACCACACTTCTTGCTCCTGAACTTCACCTGTTCCGACACAGAGACCGAAAGCATGGCTTGAATTTGTAATTTTAGTTCATTTCTCGATAGAGTTGTGAAAGAAATTCAATTCAATGTTATTTTTATAAAAGACTTCAATTCTCACTGAAGTCTGCGTTTAGTTTGGCTTCAGTTTTGCATTAAATATACTTTTGATGTGATTCCGACGCCGACTCCCTGTCCAACGTATATGGGCGCAGGCATTGCAGCCTATCTCTGAAATGAACATCATTTGAATCAATGGTTTAGAAGTAAATCAATAAAACTATTGATTGAATGAAACTTTTTTATTAAATATTTTAATCGATTTATAATTAATGAGAAATAAAGTGGCGCTAAATATAGCCTCCCTGTCCTCAACCCCAGTGACTTATCCACCACTTTCTCCTATAAAAAATATAAAGTAATCAGTGATTGAATGCATTGAAAGCCACAAAACCACATCCAAATAGAGGTCTAGTGGACAGTCGGCTCCAAATGAACAGCTCTTAAGAAGTGCCTAAACTGAAGGCATAGGATGTGTGGTCAGAGGCCCGACTCAGAGCCGTATCCGCTCTAAACATATAAATATTCATTTATTTATTGATTTGATTGCAGATATGATATCCTATCTGACACTGACTTTGATTGATGTCTTTAAAAGTCAAATATCCTTACAATTGTAATCTGTTTTCATTATCACAGAAAATGTTGTGGAACCTAAGACCCGGGTGAAACCAAACAATGAGTTTGTGTCTGAAATTACAAAATAATGAAAATATATTTTAAGCAAAGAAATCATTGTTTTATAAAAAGTTAAAAAAATTTCATAACTTTTATATTTTATAAAAAAGTTTTTAATTTTCATTCAATTAATTGTTTATTAAATTTCAATGTTCAGATTATTTTTACTAAAATTATCATTAAGTGATATTTTCAAATGATCAAGGTTATTTTTAGTTACAGCATGTATACAGACGTTGATTAAGTAAATAAAATATCAAATAATTCATTCATTTGTCAATTCATTGATGTATTTATATCTCATCTAAAATGAGTTTATTTAGCAATTGGTGAAAGTATGGTAACCCAGGTCTCAGTGATAACGACATTGCAATTGAATTGAGGGTCAATTTGAGACTAAGTTTGGACTAAACTGTTGTGAAAAGCGATTCATAAAAAGCGCTCAAAAATATTGACTTTTATTTTGTAAACAAAACTTTGAAATAATGTTTAATAACATTCACCGAAAGGTCGTGTCCTTAGGTCTGGTCCTAACCTCTGGTGCCCTAACTGTGGCCACAATTAAAGCCAAAACTGTTAACAAAGAAGAACTCAATTCTGACATCACTTTGGATTCAATTGAGACTAAACTCAAATCAAATGACAATTCAGTGAATGGTTTGGATCTAAGAGGAAGTGAATCCATAATCAAGTCATGTATTACTCGTTTGAGTCAATGGCGACAAATCAATGGCATTCCGGGTCTTGTCGTTGGCGTCAGTCTTAAGGGACGTAACGTTTGGATCTATTCTGAAGGCTTTGCGGACATTGAAAACGGTGTCAAATGTGGTGACAATACAGTCATGAGAATCGCTTCCATCAGTAAATCAATGACTTCTTTGCTTTTGGCGAAACTTATTCAACAAAAGGACATCGATTTGGATAAACCTATCCATCAATACCTCACTAAAGACCAGTTCCCAGACAAGCACTGGGAGGGCAAGAGAGTGGACATCACTTTAAGACAATTGGCTTCACATTTGAGTGGTATTAGACATTACAAGAAGGAACAGAAGGAAGAGGTCCTAAAAGAGGCCCAAAAGGGGGACCAAAAGGGGGACCAAAAGGGCTACCAATTGGGAGAGTTTTCATTACCTGAATATTATCTGAAAGAGTCGTTCCCATCAGTGATGGACTCATTAAAGCTCTTCAAAGACGACCCTTTGCTGTCAAAACCCGGCACTCAATACAATTACACGACATTCGGGTATACATTGATAGCAGCGGTCATTGAAAGCCAACTAAAGGGAGAAAAGTTTGAAAAATATTTGATTCGCTTTTTGAGAGAAGATTTAGGACTAGAAAACACGTGTTTGGATGAAAACGACCCAATCGTCTACAACAGAGCCCGATATTATGTCAAGAGTGAACCCAATGGTCGGCTGTTAAACGCACCCTATGTTGATAACAGCTATAAGTGGGCCGGCGGTGGACTCCTGTCCAATGTTCACGACCTCTTGAAGTTCGGGAATATAATGCTCTATAGCTATAAGGGAGGAAAGGATGGAAAGCCTGGTCTTATCAAAAAGGAAATCATTGATGAGATGTGGACACCGGTAGGTCTGCGCCAGACATTAGACCAAAATTTTACTCACTTTTAATCGATTGCAAAAAATAGGCCGAAAATACCAAACGAAGGTTTAGAGGATATGGTCTGCACTGACATCCCTGACCACTGACCTCAATATTAACTCAATTTTACTGTTTAGGCATCGGTTGGGTCGCTATTAGGGACGGTGTGTCAGAGTATGCCTTCTGTTCGGAACCGCTGTTTCCCGATATCATTAGTCATTCCGGCGGTGCTATCGGCGCCTCATCTGTGTTACTAATTGTGCCAAAACATGAACTAATTGTCACAATACTAGCCAATCAACAGTCAGTGGAGGGAATGGGAGGCGTAGTCCTCTATATCGCACAGCAGTTCACTCAAACTGTTTGAGCGAAACATTGAATTATATTTTTACCCCCTTTTTGGGTCTACTTTTGGTCTAATGTCTGAAATAAATGACAAAAAAATTATTTATTTTTTGATTTAATATTATTTTGAAAATGATTTCACAGTTAGAGAA
The DNA here is from genome assembly GCA_034687845.1 of Pantelozetes paolii. Classification (NCBI taxonomy): domain Eukaryota; kingdom Metazoa; phylum Arthropoda; class Arachnida; order Sarcoptiformes; family Oribellidae; genus Pantelozetes; species Pantelozetes paolii. The sequence continues at coordinate 15,101 of JAQGAT010000409.1, read as the reverse complement.
GACACGACTGGATTGGGACCGGCGTTGGGGTGGATATGGTATGCATTAAATCAACAAATCATGTCTTAATTGAATTGAATGTATTGTTCAGGTCTGGGATGGGGTGTCATAAGAGACGTCCGATCGAAACACGCCTTCTGTTCTGAGCCGCTATTCCCGGACATCATCTCCCATACGGGCGGTGCGATCGGCGCCTCATCTGTGATAGTGATTGAGCCCAAGAATGAACTGATTGTTACGATTATAACTAATTTACAAAACGTTTCCGGTGTTTATGGAATGGCTTTACATATCGTCAAACAGTTTACTAATAAAGACATATCAGACCAACAATTGGATCAACTCTTAGACCAAACCCAACCCAAAGAGTCATAACTTGTGTCAAACTATAGGTGCAATCAATTGAGAGCTTATTTTAAAACTATTTTTAAATTTTGTTAAGAAAACCTATTTTTATATTAAATGTGAAAATCATTTGAAAATAAATTGAAATTAAATTAAAACTAATTTTAATTCAAATAAATGTTTGAAAACTTTTTTTAGTCTAAAAGCCATTGAAAGCAATGGTTTTCACACGTATTTGACTGTCAGTCACATAACACGTGTCAATATTGAGCTCCCCTTCACAAGAGAGCACCGGTAGTACTCGTGCGCAAACCTACCAGTGCTGTAGTCGACCCAACGATCCCTACTTTCCATCATTTGTGTGTCTTTTCAGTCATTTTATCCATAAGTGGGACAAAAATATTTGCCGTAAAAACAAAATTTATGATTAAAACGACATTTTTTACTTAAATATTGAAATCAAATGTAAATTCAATTCAATTTAAAACTCAATTTGATTTTCAAAGCAATTATTTTCAATGAATTAATGCTTAAAACAATTGATTTATAAATTGATTTCAAATTTCAATACAATATCATTGAAAACAACACTAAAACCCAAAACACAATAAAATGCCCCAAAAGTCCCCCAAAAACTGCTTTTCATATGATTTTTGGCGCAAATCTTCAAAAAAACTTTTATTTTTGACAAACATTTCAATGAATTTGAAATTTAATTGTCTTTTGATTTCAAGACTTTTGTTTCATTACAGTTGACATCCAATCCATCGATGGATTCAAACGACCAAAACATTGATTTAAGTTATTATCGTTTGCTAACCATTGAAGACAACCATAAGATAGCGATACTAAACATCTTAAACAGCATTATCTCTGAACCCACTCTTCAGGACTTCAGTGAAACCAAAGCCGTTGTCTTCAAATTGGGATCACTTATTGAACTCTTTGATGACTCCTTCATCACGAGTGCCATCGGAGGCCAGAGTCAGATAAAAATGCCGGCGTTTAACCTCATGGAGGACTCAAATGTGGCCGAAATCAGTGGTCATATCAGGAATTGGTTGATGTCTTACTATAACGCCGACTCAATCATCGGTAACCAAACCACTGATCAGTTGTTCAGTTGATATCAATCTCTTGATTACAGAATCACTTAAACTCGAGGACGGAATCCAAGAGGAGATATCAATCGCCGCTCTTCTCATACTCAATGTCTTTCATCAGCTGAAGGAGTCGTTACCACAATATAAGGATCAGTTGGACCAGCATTGGGTGTTTTTGGCCGAATTGGACGACCGGTTGGAAGCGATGTGGAAGACAGACAAAGCATTCAATCTCTTGCAGACAGAGCTCGAGTGCGAACGCATCCAACGGTTGGCCGACAAACAAAAGTTAACGAAATTAGAGAAAGAAGTGAATAGTTATAAACGGAAAGTCAAACAATCAAAGGAAATGTTAGAGAAGTTGAAGAAATACGCCACAAAACCCGCCCCCAAAAGCAAGAAGAGAGTCGCAGCCAATCTCCAGACACAGACCTCCAGACGTGGTCGACCCAAGAAAGGCGGCAGAGCTGAGTCCAGCTATCGGTATAGCACTGGCGGTGACTCTGACATTGAACCCGACGCACCTCCCCTTCCCGGCACTCCTGTGCTCTTGTCGTCGTCCGGCACCGGCTCTTCGTGTCGGTATTGCGGTAAATGGTTTAACGATGGGATGAAACTGAATAAACATATAGTGATTCACGCGGGAAGTAAACCGTTTGCGTGTGATTGGCCGGGATGTGGCCGACCCTTTGACTCCAACTATAAGCTTCAGCGCCATCGCCGCTGTCATACAGGGGAACGACCGTTCGCTTGCGATAAATGCGATAAACGGTTCACCCGTTCCGACAAACTTAGAGAACATCAGAAACTTCACGATAGGGTCAGCAATAAGTCTTTGGCCGAACAGATGCTGCAAATGGCGGGCGAAGAGGAGGAGGAGAACGGCAAACAGTCTATTGATTTGCCTGAAGAACAAAACACAGATCAGACTCTGAATGTTTGAAAACATATATATTTTGACATTTTTTGAACACTTTCTCAAAAATATATCAATTTTTGAACTTTTTTGTCATTATTTTCAGCATTTATTCAATTATTTAATAATTCGTTTCGTTTTTTCCCTTTTATTCATTAATTTATATATTTTTTTCATTTAATAATAACTTTTGTTTAAACTCTCTATTGTTTAAGAAATTTGTGAATCAATTGATTGTTTGATTGATTTTAAACTTTTAGTTAATTATTACCTGTTTTTGTGTGACTTAAGACATAAAACTGATTAAAACTTATAGTAAAAACTCATTTTAAAAATTGATTTCTTATTTCAAACATAAATTTGTTTTCAATAAAAATGTTTATAAAATGTAATAATAATTACAAAAACAATAATATTTTAGTTAATTTTCTTTGCAATGTCTTTCACTTCTTCATCGGTTAGCACTGTATGACTATTTGTTAGACTTTTGATTAGTTGTTGGCTTTGATTGCAATTCATATCAACTGAAACTCCCTTTCCCTCACTAAAGTCGCTTTCATTATATCTTTTTCGGTAAAAATTATAAAACATAACCCAAAAGAGGACGGCGTGTGCTATGAGTGCGTACGCAAACCCTGGCTGATATCCACAGTCGTCGACAAAGAGTGGTATACAGGCGTGAATGAGTGCAATCACAAACTGAACCATTTGTACAATAGTTAGGTATCTCTTCCACCAAAGATACTTTCGGACGTTAGGACCCAACGCTGCCAAACAGTAATAGCTATACATAATGGTGTGAATCAGGCAATTGATTAGCGGAAAGAAGGCGTTGTGACCGCCGGCGCCAAACTTCATACCAACCCAAACACCCCACGCAACCAATGAGTGGTGGACCACATGAAGCACAGATATGTGCGAAAACTTTTTGCGCAAAACAAAAAATATCTGAAAAAATAAGATTAAATATCAATAAAAATTGAGAAATGAGTGAAAGCCTACAGTATCTGCAAACTCAACAATCTTGAGCAGCATTAGCCACCATCCCAACCGTACCAAACGCATTGATTCATCGCTTCCTGAATAGTCGATTGGCTCACATATAAAGCTATACTTTCCACTAAAATATGTCATTTGTCCTCCCTTTCCATAATTGTTCACAATTTCAGCAATTATTGAAAGAAAATATAAAAATTTATTTTAAGTTTAGATTTTGTTTCAAATATTTTATAACTGATTGAATGAATGCATGAATTGTTTTGTAAATAATGTGAAAATACATTTAAATGCATACTCTTATGAAGAAAAACGCCGAAAGGATAACCATAACTATATTGTAGGCAACGATTAGACCTTCTATCTGGAAAGGCTTCCTGTGCTTCATCCAGGCCGGCCCAATCACTTTCACAAAGTAGATGTACGAGAATATGATCGTTAGGATTGGTATCGGAGATCCCAATAAAGGCCATTCCACTGTCCGTCGGTCTAAATATGTGTAAAATTCAGAAACAATTTCAATGCAAAAGAGTTTTCATATAATTATGTGTTCTTTAAAATAATAATTCATTTTTTTGTTCAAAAATATATAATATTTTTGGGTTTTTGGGGAAAAATATGAATTTTTCTCAGAAATAAATTTTTAATAATAATTTTTAACATAAATATTAAATAATGTATTTATAAATGACCTCGAATTATGAAAATTCTTAAAATTTATCCTGATGTTTTTCAATGTTTTTCAATGTTTTCAATGTTATACTTAATATGTTTGATAAATGAAAATATTATTTCTCATAAGTTATTAAAGTTTTCACAATTTATTGGGTTTTTGAAATTTGAGTGAAATTTTAATGATGTTAAGGAACAGGACATTCGGTGCCACACTCTTGTGGTTATCATCAAATGAAAAGACATTTAATTTAATTGCAATAAAGGAATATATATTTCAATCAAAAACACTACTATTTCTCAGATTTGACACAATTTTTTGTCAAACAATTTAAACAATATTTATATTTAGTTTAAATTAATGAACAAACGAGTGAAGTGTTCGCTCGTCTGTGAAATGAAATTACAATCAAATGAACTGAAAATATAAATAATTTAAAAACAAATACTGTTTTGGATTTTATTTATAACTTTCGACACGAAGTCATTCATTGAAACTAATTTACTGTCATTTGAAATGAAGTATTGATAAGAATTTCGGATTTAATTAATAAATTGTTTTTCAAATAACATAAAAATATTTATTTGTTTTCACTATTTATAGTAAAAAATGCGAAATATTTGCCCAATTAGTCTAAAAAGGGGTTATTTTAGGTTCTATGACTTATGAAACTACAGTATCTTGATAATTGTTGAAGAGTTGAACAATTATGGTATTTTAATGTTCAGGTTAGTGAAAGTTCCCCCTTTTAGTCATTTATTAAATTGATTTGACAAATACCCCTTAAATAAATATTTTCAATACTCTCTCTGATTTTTAATATTAAAATCTTTCAAACACTTACCCCCTTTGGTCATAAGCCAGTTATAGACCTGTGCCGTCGTATTGAAGACCTGTGCCATCACCTATAGATCCAAGTTTCTTTCTGACGAAAGGAGAACTTAATCCAAACTTTTATCAGATATAAAAAGATGAGATAAAAGTTGTGTTAACTTTGAGAAAATGACATCAATTTATGTCTAAATATGAAGAAATCACTGAACAATGTATTTGAGAGGAAAAGTCATTCATTTAATACACAAAGTGTTGAAAATTCATATTTTTGTTAATTAAAGGATAGAAAGAAAGCAAACGTTTGTTGAGATTTAAAAAAATGTTGTCATAACTTCTGAAATCAATTTTCTTTAATTACAAACAGATATTTGACACACATTTCAGTCGTTTTGCGATTCAATACTGTTTTTGTCATACATTTGTAACCAATAAGACTAAAGACAATGAAATAGTCGTGAAATCATTGGGAGAAAGGTTTAGCTAAGAAAGCATTTGTTCACTGATTTTCGGCTATCGATGGACTGGTCTATTGGGAGGTATGGTATGGTATCTGTAGTCTTGGCTCAATTTTTAGCCTAATTATGTTCATAACTTGTCAAATATGACGGCTTTAGTGAAAACCCATTTATTATGAAATCTTTATAATTCAATGTTTGCACGAATTCATTGAATATTATCATTGAATAAGTTATGGGAAAAATGTTTTCAACGATTATTTCATAATTTTTTTATAACAATAATTCAATGTTTTTGTGATTGACTTAAAGGAAAGTTAATCCAAATTGAAATTAATGTTTAATACTATAAATCAAAAATATGTTTGAAGTTTTGTGAAACCCATTCATAAGAATAGACAGATTCGGACAGTTATCAAGTGATTTATCAATTGATTTGCGGTTAAACACTAATTGAGTTAATATTTTCATAATATTAAAGCATTTTATTGAATATCAAGTGATAAGACCCGGGATATTGAATCAAAGGCGATAGATATGCACTCATTTCAAACAATTTGAATGAAAACTGATGTTACTCTGGATATATTGATAAAATAAGTTGAGAATACAAAAGAATCTTGATTAAAATATTTTTATATATTATCTATAATTAGACAAAACATTGAAATAAATGTGATTTTTATTGTTTTATTTGAAATTAAAAATAAAACAAATGTTAAAAAAATGATTGAATTTATGAACAAATGAATTGATATTTTGGTTTCAAATTAGACATCAATTCAAAGGTTTTTATTAAAAATATTCAATAATTAATGAGTTTTTCAAAAATGTGTTCACTTTTTCATTTCATTTTACATAAGTGTCTCAAAGGAAGCATTTTTATGTCTCCGGAGTCAAAGTTAACGACCCCTTCATTGCCATCAATGCTAAGCAACATTCCTGTGGTCTCCCGATCCTCACCGACAATCACTTTGATCTGAAGATCAATCGATATTTAGATTAAAAGCAAATAAAACCCCAAAATATAACCACAAATACCTTATCGCAGGCGACGGGCGTCACGGGCTCCAAATGCTCGGCCAATATGTTCACCACCCGATCCTCTTTGAGCAGAAACACAGCACACATACCACCAGACATTCCTCTAACGATTCCCGTTTGGTTGATTAGATCGTCGTCTTCGTGGATGTCTTTGATCCGCACCTCAATGTCAGTGGTTTGCCACTCGACAGAGAACGCGTGTTCCATACCTGCGCCCGGAGTTTGTGGGTTAAAGTGTGGTGAAGACACCCCCGGAGTCATTGGCGAGTAGTTATAACCAGTGGGCGAAGGAGACGGACCAACACTATGTGGGCCGTTATATGCGGGACTGGGAGTCATATAGCCAGCGGCCACAGGACTCGGAGCAGTGCCCGGAACGCTATAACCTGACGGCGAAGGTGTGGCCGCCGTTCCGTATGGAGAATATGAATGGTCTGAAGACGCATACATTCCGGGAGTTTGTGGAGTGTATGGACCGCCCGGTGGGGTCTCAGGGTTTATAAATCCAGGGGTTGGAGGGTTCAGATACGGTGCGTTTGAAGGTGAAGGCGAGGGTTCGTCGTAATCAAAGTCAGGTCTTGGAGTCGTCGAAGCCGTCGGATCCCAAATAGAGGACGTATGGACAGGAGTACGGGAGCCGTCGTGCATAGGAGTGGTTCCTCCGCCCCCGCCATAGGCCGGTGTACGCGACCCGTCATGCATTGGGGTGTTTGCGCCGTACATCGGCGTACGACTACCGGTGCCATACATTGGTGTCGTACTTCCATACATAGGAGTGTTTCGAGAATATGTCGAAACTCCGCCCGATTTGTCTGAACCTCCGCTCCCGACCACTACTATACGGGTCTTATCAACAGTAATGGTCTGACACGTGGCGTGCAATTCCACCCGAGCTGTGGGTCCGATGGCGTCCTTAACGATCCCGATATACCCCTTATATGTTCCCTGAGTTATCTTAATTGTCTTTCCAATCAATTCGAGATCACTTCTGTCGCGACCGCCTTTCGCGCCGCCAAACCCTCGACCTCCTCCTCCATCACCACCACCAGAGGACGGGTGGGTCGGAGTTTGTATTCGAGGAGACATATAACCAGCGCTAGTGTTCATCACTCCAGAAGCGGACAAAGGTTTAGAACCCCCGGACAGAGCCAAGTGTCGTGTCTTACACACAAAAATACCGCCGTTTTCTAATAGAGTGCGAGAGTAGAGGAAAGCGGAGTTTCGGTACAAGTGTTTGATCTCTCCCTGGTTTCCAGAGTGCGGGCCATCAATCACTTTCACGTGATCTTTCACTTGGATTTGGTTCTGTTCTGAGTCCAGTGCCACCGCTCTTCTGGTGTCGCGCTTTTTGGACACCGCCTGATGTTTCACGTGAACTAACTTTCCGTTTTGGTTAAGGATCTGAAAGTTCTCTTTCTCTAAGCGGACAATAACCCCAACTGTCTGTGCGTCCAACTGAACGAGATCTCCCCATTGGTATTGACCCAAACTGTCCACTCCTGTGGCCATATCTGCACACAATTGCAAGTCTTTGGGCAAAACCTTCAACTCATGCATAGTTAGGTCAGAGAAGAGTACGATTTGGTTGTCCTCTACTCTAACAATAAGTCCAGTGTCGCCCTCATAGCGGCCCGCAATCACCTTCACGTGATCACCCATTTTGAAGTACTTCCTGAGTTCGTGGGCCTGGAAGTCGAGCGGATCCGTCAGGTCTTCGTGTTTAGGAATCATTGTTATCTTATTTCCATCGATGGCCACAATCTTTCCCTGAAGATGAGCCAACTCTCCCTCACATACCTCCACAGTATCTCCCGGTGCAAAGCTGTGGCCCTTTTCTTCAGCGACAGTGCTTTCACTCAATTGTATTTCAATGCCTTCCGGGTGTTCCTCAAACTTCTCTAACTCGGAAAGGGTTGGCTTCACTCCATCTATGAGTAGAGCAGTGGTAGTGAAGGCCTTATAGAGGAAACCCCTTCGATAGCGGTTGGACTCGAATATAATGAAATCGCCGTCATTTGTCACTTCGCCCCCAATGGCCCGAATGGCGTCGATGTCAAACAGCTTAGGCAGTGGTCTCTTCCCTCTCTTCCGCTTCTGAGCCTCATTCTCACTCGAGGCCGCTCTCAATGCACCCCTGAGTCGGGTATAGTCTATGCGCGGAATCAGCTTCAAGTGAACCTGATTCTGAGCGGTGTCCACGTAGTCTACCTGTGCTAAGTCGTCCTTATATAAGCCTCGCTTCAGTCGTACCCATTGGTTGACTTTGATCTGAGCGTTATCTTTAGTGACGCGCAAGACATCAGTCATTTCATTGATGGGAACCATAGTCTGCTTATAGATCCCGAGCCGAAAGTTACCCATTCCTTGAATCGCTTGCTTTACATGAGTTTGTTTGAAGGCCTCGATATAGATATATCCCTTAATACCTGTGCGACCGAAGAATCAATTGAAACATTGAATACATGAGGAGTAATGGTAAACAAATCATACCTTCGGGTGCGACCACCGATTTGATAGGCAACGGGTCATCAGTGTTGGCAAAAGCAATGAATTTCCTCATGAGTTGGAGCACAGTTTGCTTTTCTTCCCCAATCTTGCACTTAACCATCCATAGGTTGGGGTCCTTAACTCCGGGCATAAGTGCCTGTTGTGTGATGTCGTCCGGGAGGTCGACGTCGCCCTCATAGCCCCTCTCAGCGGCCGAAGTCTCGGCGTATTTGCGTTTATAGTACTCTTCAATTTCGTCCTCTTTTTGTGAGTTCCACATCATTTGTAGTCTTCGGTGAGACTCCATATCCCTCTGCGATGAGTCGTCTGAGTGTTTATTCTTCTCAATGATCTCATCCGCCCCGTCCTCCCACTCCTCGTCGTCCTCTATCTCGTCGTCGACCTCTGCCTCGTCTAATATGAAGCCCCCATGTCTTGGTTTCTTCCGCTTCCGTCGGCGGCGACCGCTATAGTCATCGTCTTCTTCATCCTCTTCGTCGTCGTATTCATCCAAGTCTTCGCCTTCGGGTTCCTCTTCGTCGGCCACTTCTGGCTCTTCCCTCTCCACCTCTTCTGCCTTTGGATTCAATCAAAGAAATCATTGGTTAATGTTTGTCATCAATGTTGTCATCAATGGTGTGATTAATGTCTTAAACCATTACCTCATTGTCTGAGTTGTGAGAGTCTTCGCTGTCAGACATTGTTTGTGGTATTCAATGATAATTAATATTAAAGACAATTAAATCAATGAATCATTGAATCAATTGATCCCTTCTTTGAGTGTAAACAACACAACAAAGTCTAACACTTTATGTGAAAACCATTTTTATTAACGAAAATATCAAACCTTTTCTTACAATCACTTGAATGTGAAATATAGTAGAGATTATTGACATATAAAGGACTGAATTGTCGAAACATTTACAATAAAATAATATATCATTTGATTCAATCAATAGATGGCATAAAAAGCAAATTTAGCATGGTATATTATTTGAATTACAGTATATAAGCATGGTAATTATTTGAATTATATTAAATTCACATTGTACAATTTAATTTATTAAAATAACTAAATATAATAAGATTCAAAATTTTTATATTAAAACCTAAATGACTGTTAGTTTACCGATTGATCAATGTTAATTTATCTTTACCTGATAAATAACCCTCGTATATTTTTCTTTAAGAAATAAATGAATCAATTATTGAATAAATAGTTTTATTAAAAATATTTTCAATCAAATTAACATTAATTTACATAAAATATCGTTTAATATATTATTAACGCAAATATTTTTATAGTTTTTGAAAACCTTTCTACAAATGGGACAGCAATTCACTCCTGAGTTAATCGATTGATCCAAACATTGCTATAAAAAGTGAATATAAGTTAAGATTAAAACAATATTTTAACAAAAATTGATACAAACTTTGCATATATTATGTGAACACTCAGTAGTGATCGGACTCTTAACGACTTCCAGACAACAAATGCACTTAAAATTCATTTCAAAACTTTCGATAAATTCCTTAAAAATGATAAAAATTTAAATAAAAATCAAAAACTTTCTCAACACTCAAATCACTTGAAGATGAGCATGGTGGTATCTTATTACCTTTTTCCCCAACTTTGCATTAGATATCACTGTTTCCCACAAATTGTTATTCATTTTATCATTTTTTATAAGATTTAAGACATCCTTTGGTATAGAAAACGAAGAAGTCTTTAGTTTTTTAGGTTTAAATGCCTTTTCGTCCAACTTTTGGGTCCTTTTAGATGCCATTCCTTCGTTCCAACCCTCGGGGTATATGACATACAGTTTAAGACGTTTGATGCGATTGATGCCATCCTTGGTCCAGGGTGCAGGGGTTGGGTCATCTCTTCTAAGCAGAAACCTCCAGACCAAATGACCCGACTCTCCAATTTGTGGCCAATATTTAACCACTTTATAAATGCCGTCATATCTGACACCAACTTTTGGCAAATACAAGGACTTCTTAGAGGCTCCCCTCCCGTTCCCACTTCTAAGAACTCTGACAGGCTTTCCGTTTTGCCACTCCTGACCAGAGTTGGCACCTTTTTCATCATTGAATTGTGCAAAACAGTTGAGTGCCAGCGCTTTATTACATCGTTTTAATTCTTGGTCTTTAGTCTGAGGTCCACCGACTCTACTCTTGTTTGCACTGTCCTTACCTCCCGATGCCGTGTAATAGAACTCATTCCCCAAATCAATGTCTTCATCATAAGAGCACGAAAACACCACAGAATAAGCGCCGGAGTTCTCTTTGCCGTGAATTCCGGCCACAATCGGGGTATGGATACCAACCTCTGATGCTTGAAATCGGAAGCGCCAACACATTCCCACTTCAATGCCAGGAATGGGTCCAAAATGGTTTTTCGGGACAACATTGCAGATCTGTGTCCGACCAACGCATGCCATTCCTCGACCCCATTCCTTCACTCCAACCCTATTCAGACTTTTCTTTCTCTTTTCCAATTGATTTGATTGAATGTTCAGCACTTGGTTTTGATCACTATTTCTACAGTCAGTGCAATACCAGTCATCTTCGGGAACGGTCTTCAGGGGTGTATTGAGACACCAAATATGGTAAATAGCATTGCATTCATCGCATATAATCTGCTTTTCGGGCGCACTCTTTGCGCCACATCTATGACACGAACACTTCTTGCATACCAGTGCCGAGTCATCTTTGCATTGATCACAATCTGGTGCTAAAAAGCCTATTCAGTGGCAAAAGAAATATAAAATTTGTTTAAAAATCTCATTTAAAATCAATTCTTGTGTTAATTATTAGGATTTAAATAAATATTAAATTTTTCATTGAATTAAAAAATAATTATTTTTAAAAGCGTTGAAAAAATTATAACAAAAAACTCATAAAAAGTCAGAATTTCTAAACATTTTGTGTGAAATAGTTTGAATCAAATAAATTTTATTTTGTATTTATTTGACAAATGTTTTGTTGAATAATATTAAATGTTTATCGGTTTGTGAGACAATGGGTTAGTCAGAGAAATGGGTTGCAAATAGTCTGACAATAGGTTTGAGAGAAATATTTTTGACTCTCATGTGAATCCGGTTTAGAGTTTAGAGTTTACTTCAAATTCCTTTAAGTTATTCAACAAAACAAACAAAACATTAAAAATCAACTGATCTTTGAATAAGTTGTGAAAAAAACTCTCAAAAAATCGTTTTAAGACTTGACTTACGTTTAGCTTTACTTCCAAACTGCACCACCGATTGTAACCCTGGAGATCGTTCACCCCTTTTGACATTGATTTCAATTTCATATAAATCGTCCAAAAAGTAAATTCTCTGTCGTTTGAGAGCAATAGTTCCCAAACATATCGTTGCGAATAGTTTTCTGTTTGTCTCCACTTTTTTCTCGATCCGGCACTCATACCAATAACCTCTTTCTTTAGTGGAACTACTATTAAAGTTAGCCAAAACCAACTGTCCTTCCTTTACATGTTTAAAGGGTATAGTTTTTGAAGATTGAGGTCTTATTTGTTGTAAAACAAGTGTTATATCAGAACCAATCGATTCCTTTTCAAAATTCACATAATATTTGTGCTCTAAAGTCGAGTCATTAGATGATATTTTTGCAACCCTGGCCCCAAACCAAGCGCCGGTATCCGAATCGAGAGCATCGACATAGTCTCCAATGCAATAATAGTCGTCCTCTTCAATGAAATTCTCGTTTTTATCAAAGGTATTATAATGTTGTACAATAGGATCGAAAATACTGTCAGTGCTTTGACTGATGCGAGGTATAGGAGGTACGGGAGGCTCAGAACGAATCAATACTTGTATTAAATTATTTACTTTTATGTTATAGTCGTATAAAGAATATCCGTTTAATAGCTATAATTGTAAATCAAATCAAATATTTTTTACATTTCTCTGAATAAAAAAGTTTATCAAAAGTTTCAAAGTTTAATGAATTAACAAAAACTTCTTTGAGATAACTGTCATCTCATGTAATACTGTATATATACCTCTTTGCCGTCGAAGAAGAGTCTTACAAGTGATGGGTTGTCGCACAACCACTTCTGGGCCGCCGTTTGGCGCAACTCATCCATAGAATCATTAATAGATCGACAGTTTATATGATATATTTGGGTGTCTTCTGAAGTCAATAGTCTTACTCTTACATACATTTTCTCTAAGAGTTTAGGTTAAGCTCTGATTCGTGTCAAACAAAGACAAAACTCAATTAACTTTGTTTTTCTTTAATTGTTGTTTCAATTATTTTATTTCATTCATTGAATCAAATAAAGATTTGTTAAATAATTTGTTCAATAGTTTAAGTGAAAGAAAACACACACTAAAAGTATTTGGTGAAACAAAAACAGTGAAACAGTTATCGCACTTCACTTCCAAACCATATGTTAGGATCGGATGTAATGATAAAGAAATGGCAAAAGTTTTGGCAAAAAGAGAGGCAAACAAAAAAAAGTTTAGCGAAAAAAGTTTTAGAAGTAATACAAGCGCTCTATTGAGTGCAAAATTTCTCCACAACTTTCTATTCAAATGTACCCGAACCACTTTTTTCCTAACCAACGAATTGCTTCTACCCCTATTCCAGGTGCTCCATAGAGACCCTACTCCCTCAGTTGTGAGTCCTCAATGACAATCACTGTTAGACCTAAACCAATGATTTACAGGACTTTGAATAAAAGGATTGAACACAAGGACAGAGCATTTGATGACTTCAACCCTTAATGAAAGTGTTTTTGTTCCCAAAGCTCTTCAGTTTTCTATTAACCGATTCATTCTCACAATTAATATGATATTAAACACAATGAAGTTATAACTATTTGATGGCTGACCCCATGCTATGTATGCAAAAGTAACCCCTTATGGCTAGAAATCAATTCTCCTATCGTTAAGATTCTTAATCACGACTTTTTGCACAAATGAGTCAAACTATTCATCAATTTTAATATGAATTTAAACTTTTAAAAACCTATAGAAAAGCGATCATTAACTCAAGGCTTGCAATCAATTGGCAATTGAGATGAACTCTGGATATAATTGATGAGAATTTATGAGAAGAGTTAAGAAAACCTCAAAATAATGTCAAAAATATTGGGGAAAACATCGGTTAATAGTAGTTATAATAATGTTTGAGATGTTTGCACAAACTTTTTAATCTAACCTCAATTGAAGTCAATCGAGCACTTGATTAATGCCATTTCAATGTTAAAAATACCCAATTTTATGGCCAAAACTACACATGTTTTCTGTTCTCAAACTTATGTACTAAACATATGACTAATATCTAAGAAATTTGTAAAAATTTAATGGCATTTGACTTTTGGTTATGTTTTGTTAATGTTTTATAATTTTTGAAACACTCTTTGAATTTTGATTACAAATTAATTGTAACTTTAATTCAAATTAATATTAACTTTAATACAGAATATTCTGAGAACTAATAGTTTGTTTGCATTTGAAGTCAAATTTAATGATTGTATAAAAATCTCAACAAAAATCTGAAACAAATATTAATGAAAAATAATTGAATTATTTATAACTGAAATAAATTTCATCACAAATAGTATAACAAATAAATAAATACTTCAATAGTTTTTGCAATGAATTATACATTTAAATACAATTTTATATGTTTTTCAATTTGAAGACTAAATTATTTGTAATAATAATAATATGAATGAAATTTATTTGAAAATAATTTTTGCATAAATAAATAAATTTTTAGTCAATTATTGCCAAAAAGTATTAACAGATAAAAATCATAGCTTTAATGACACTAATATGAAATACCCCTGAAATTGATTTCAAATTTATGAACTTTGATTTAAAGGCATTTTATGAGCGGTTCGTCAATTGAATTTCAAATGAAGAGCATAACTAGTGTTCGGCCGCACCGACAGTAAGCCAGTAATCGGTATCTCTTCCCAGGGTTTGAATACTCAAAAAATGAGTTCAGATTCAAAAATCAAGTCCTAAATGACGCAATCAATTACCTCTTATTGTATTAACAAAATAAACTTACTATTAGTGATGTGTATGTGCTCTTTGCACAGCCTTTGCATTCCGGAACTGCTTTGCCCTTCAGGTTTGTTGGCATCACATCTCGCCATCACTTTATTCTTCAAGTCTTATGTGGTCTTCAGGTTTTATTTTGGGTATATATCTGTAAAATAGCAAAGAGGGAGAGGGAGAGAGAGAGAGAGAGAGAGAGAGAGAGAGAGA
>JAQGAT010000408.1:0-33595 GCA_034687845.1 Pantelozetes paolii | reverse complement strand
GCTTTTTTATTTATTTTCGACGAGAAAGAGAGAGAGATAGAGAGAGAGAGAGAGAGAGAGCGAGAGAGAGAGCCATAGAAGAGGTGAATAACATTTTGCATTTGTTATGCCATCTCAAAGGGTCTACTCATGCAGTACTTATGCAATACTTGTGCTGCTCTTTATTTTGTACTCAAAACTAAAAAACAAGTTTTGATTTATTTTTGTGAATGCATTGAAAAAATATAAAATCAAAAGAAATAAATAAAAAAAAATTTCTTTGATTTGAATATTAGTTTTGTTTTTGCTTTTTGTTTGTGTTTTTAATATTGAGAAAACATTTGCAATCATAAACTCATAGAAACCGTTTATTTAATCATTTGGTTTGTAATCAACTTTTGTTTTGTTTTGTTAACTATTCAATGATTTTTAATTGAAATTTTCTTTTAACAAACTTTTTCTGTGTAACTAATTTTTAAAACTATTTTTAGCATGGTTATTCAAATTGCTGACTCTAAGGGTGTTGTTCAGTAAAACTAATCAATGTTTAATAAAAAATTGTTAATTTTAATTAACTTAATGCTATTTGTCTTCAATTTATTTATGAGCCTCTGATTCTGCACTTTACTAATCCATTGCTAGAGATTAAACTGATTTGCATTGAAGTGAAACCCCCTTTGGTTACCCCAAATCCCAAATCAACACAAAAGCGAATTAACAAAATCAGTGAATGAATTGTATTTCAAATAAAATGAGTTTTGTTTTGAAATTAAAATTTTTATTATTCTTTGGTTTAAATTTGAATTCAAATGAAAACATGAAAGAAAAAACTTTTAAATTACTCGTCTATAAGGGGTTATTCATTGTCCGCTATACAAATAAGATTCAGGGGATTGTTGTGAATATAAAAATTAGTTTTTAAGGAAATTCATTAATAAATCGATTATTTTTATCATAAAAAGGGATCAAATGTTTTATAAGACATTTAAACACTAAACCCCCGATTTTTATTCACCCCTGGTTTTAATGAAATTAAGACAATTGTTTTGAGGGATGGTTTCAAATATTTATCTTAATTACAAATCAAATAATAAGTCTTTACTTCAAGTTTTTTCATTTAAAAACTGAATTCAATGTTTATTTTTAAGCCCTTCTGTGCTCTTCTGTGCTGTTCTTCTGTTCCACAAAATTAAATCTAAACTTCAGACTTGAGACTCAAAACACTGAATGTGTTTCAGTCATGAACTGAAAATATTGTTTTGCACTGAACCTCCGATCCTAACCGTCCCCAACATTAAAATATCTTTAGTCAAGGATCTGAAGAAAAAGTAATAATTAAATAAATCAAACGTTAAAATAAATATTTGCTTTTACTTGAGTGCACTTGTATTGTATTATATAATCTTATTATAACTGAAAATACATTTGTTTAATACAATCAAACAATATTTGATATTCAAAAATATAATGTCTAAAAATCCAAACAAAAAATTATTGAAAAAAGTAATCAATTTTTATGTTTAAAACAATAAAGTCTTGAAAACCTTATAATTTATTTCAGACTTTAAGTACGAAAACAAATAAATTTCCGGAAAAATGATTTTCAAATATCAGGTCCTGTGCTGTATATCAGGTCCTGTACTGTATATCAAATATAAATATAATATAATGTTTTGAAAAGGTTTTATAAAAACCTAAAAATAGTTGTTTTTAACAATATTTCATTGAATTACTCAAAAATGAAGTATAAATTCATCTCTGAATTGATTTTTATTGTCTTTAATTTGAAATATCTGTTCATTGAATAACATTTCTCCAAATTGTTTGAATTAATTTCAATAAATTCACTCAATTTGTGAAACGTCTGATAAAATTAAAGTTTGAAATATTCAATGATTGAAACGATTAATAAAAACTAAATTAAATGTCATCTCAATGACAGTACAATTGAATTGAAACTCATATTGAAAACTATTTTTAACTTATATTTCGTTGAAAATAAAGCAATGAATACATGAATCAGAAATAAAGTACTGTATTCATTAGTTTTATAAACATTTGTTTTATTTTATGATTTGATATAACATTTGGTTTTTGTATAAAACAATTTTTACTAAACATTTTGTGTTCAATAAAAGTTACAAAAATTGTATTTCTATAGCAATAAAACAATTCAAATAACCCTTTCCCTAATACTTTGCCAAATGATAGCATATCTCGACTTTTCGCTAACAAAAGCTATTTATTTACTAATTTTTAGATAAATTTATTGTTAATTATATACAAGAAAAAAAAATAAAACATAATTTTCCTGTATTTCAACAAAATTGTGTGAAATGTTTCCGAATCTAATCAAAATAGCGATTGAATTATCGATAAGTGTTTTATTGTATTTGTTTTGTATTTATTTCCAAAACTAAAAATAGTTTTAATATTTAATATTTAAGCAAAAATATGCCAAATGTTATGCTTTTGTGCAAAATATGTGATTCAGTTATTCAGTGGGCAGTGGTATAAGCACTGGTGCAGGCACTGGCACCGGCAGATTACATGAAACATATGCATGGGATAGGCATTGGGGAAGTGCTGGTAGTGTTGTTGGTCTCACGTTTACCCCATTGCCAAACATTGCCAAACAGGCAAACTTGTCTCAGAGCATAGCAATGATGCACCTGTTCTGGGGTTGTGTGCTGTTGGCAGAGCACTGGCAGAGAGAACTCGGCCTCTCATTTGGTTAGTTGTTCTGCTAAAGAGAAGATCGCATAAAAATGACACCAATTGTGCCCTTGTTTTAGCAAAACCTCATTGAAAATAGTTTTTAATGAGATATAAAGTAATATTAACTGAAAATTGATTTTTAGTTCTGAAGTTATATAGAGTGCTCTCAATATACAAATCAATGAGATTTCCATTCAATGAGATGGTCTCCAAACTCATCAGAAACTATTGAATGCAATGTTTGACACAATATATGTATTAAAAACTTAATTATATTAAAGATATATCTAATGATTGGATAAACAGTTTGGTTATAAAAGTTTATGTTTTTGTTTATGTGTTGCTATAGTTATCTATAGTTATAGTTATATTCAATATATTATTTAAGACACAAAAGCAAAGGTAAAGCAAAGACTTGTCTTCACTATTGCGTGATTCAAATAAATGTTTTTTCCCCCAAAAGACACTTATTTTTGCTATTTTTGCTACTTTTCTATCTGTCCTCTCATTGTTTTGTTTGTTTTCAATGCTTTCAACAGTAATATCATAGTCCCTGAGCTAACAATAATTGTTCACAAATTTCATTATTGATATAAAGTTTTCCCATTTATTGGTTTCCTTTCAATAAAGTTATCAAACATTTGGTTATTTAAAGAGTAATTCATTTATTATTTTCTACCTTTCCTTTCACTTTCTTTATATATGTTTATCTGAAAATTAATTCAAATTTACACCCGATTTCAAAGACAAATATCTCAAGTCATGGCTAAAAGAGAATTTATGGCACTCTATTGGAACCGAAGTTCACTTTGTTTGCACTGTTAGCTAAAGTAGTCAATTGTCGGCAAACTATTGCAAAAGTATTGCACAACTGCTGTCTCAACGACAACAACGACAGTTGAGTCAACACATGAGAGCGCAGTGATGTTCATAAGAGTTAACCATAACTACACTCATCACTACCACCTCTGCCAACACTACCTCCAGTGACAGCTATGCCAACACTACCACATCTATGGCTACGGCTTTCACAACAATCAAAACTATTGGTAAGTGTTATAAATCAAGCCATAAAACGAGTCAAATATAATACCAGCGCTTCAATAGTGTTCACTCTATAAGCACTTCTTCTATACATATATTAGTTTTAATGTCATATATTGTCTTTCATACCCCTTACCCCTGTTTACTGATATCAGCATATTATTAGCTTTTCTTTTGCACATCAGGACTGTTAGATACACTTACATATGCTATGCCACAACTGCACAGTTATGCAGCTTTTCATTAGTCGTTTCAATCATTTTTCATATTTCTGTTATGTATTACCAGTTCTTCAATCAATTAATTACTGTCTCTAATGTTGTTTATGTCATATATTTTGCGTAATATTTAAACTTAACTTAAATTTACTTTTATGTCAAACAAGAGTTTCGTTCAAATAAATTGCATTTTATTTATTTTTTATGTCAGCATCTAACCAAGGTTATATTTTGTTTATACATATTTCAATGATTTTCAATAATATACTAAAGAATATTCTTATATCAATATGATATATATATATATATATATATATATATTAATATTTTAGTCATTGATTTTTTCAGTAAAATATACCCTGATATCCAACCCTAACCACGCTTTTGGTTTTCAATTCTTATTCTCATTGTTTGCACAAATATTACTGACATTTGAATAGGACTTGAAATAAATGAGATCTTATTATGTCATCAATTATTGCTTTCATTTCATTTCAATGTGTTTTGCAAATGAAAATCTTAAACAACTATTACTTTTGTGAAACAAATTGTTGTTAATAACCATAAAATTTATATTTGGACTCAATGTGTGACAAAAAAAAAATATTTGAATTGAATGTAAAAAGAGATTCATTTGAAAAGACCTGTTATGCAAATGAAGAGTATTTTTATCATAAAACTGAGACTTTGATTGAAATATAATATTAAATATGTTTTTAATATTTGATTTTATTTATTGATTTCAATGTTATTCACGCATTAAAGATGTTGGGGTTGTGTACTGACACTCTGGGACAAATTACATGGCAATCAATAGTAGTACAAAATTTTGTAAAATAAAAGAGCAATAGATTTGCAATAGTTTTACAGTAAATATGAAAATAACATCATTTAGTCTTTATATAGATTTAGAGCTGAATCTCAATTAAAGTGTTTATTTATTTTACATCAACTCATCTGTAAATGCATTCCCTATTAGGCTAAAGGAAATGCATCCACACGTCCCTGTGCTCTGCTCTGTGCTCTGTTATATCGCATAAACTGTTATTCTATGAAATAATATTCAATTCATAGGCATTTATATTGCTTTCAAGTTTTGCAAGAATACTCTCTCCTTAATAGTCGCTGATTTACAGCCGTTGTATTGAAGGTATAGTTCACTCTTTGTAAAAACATTAGGTGTGGTTATCATTACTATAAGGTTTTACAGATTTACGAAAATTTGTCAGTTTTTGAGAGTTTCTATAAATTTAAGACAATTTTCGTGAAACAAATGTTTCGTTTCAACTATTTTTAGGATAATATTTCACATATTTTTCATTTCACGCAAAAACCAAATCATTCAATGTTTCAAAAAAATTAGTCAAGAATTTTGTATTTTTTCAGTAATTTTGATATTTTTCAGTATTTTATTACAATATCACTGAAAATAATTATAAAGACTTACAAAACTGAAACATAATTATGAAAACAACTCAACAAAAGTTGATTTCAAATGCATTCACCGTTTGAATACATCGATCAATAATTTATCGCTTTGTCATCAAATTGAAAGTCATTTTTGTGAGACATCTATGATTGCAATCAATTTGAATGAATTTATTGCTAAATATTATACAAAGTATTTTATCTTTTATTCAGTTTTTAGTCAATAATTATCAACAATTGGCAAACATTTATATTTATTCAAACATTTTGTGGAAATGATTGTAATTTTAATAAATAATAGATAAATTTATTTTTCAAACTAAGTTTATAATCAGGGTAACATAATAACAGTTTTCACTTTCAGTGAAAATAATTTAAGATTAAAACAATTTTAACTATTATTTGAAGAGTAATTCAATTTATTAATGGTTTTCACAATAGAGGGGAAGAAAAATAAAAAATTGATTTTTAATGCAAATGAACTGAAAATTATCGCAAAATTATTGACAATTTATTACTTTATATATTTTTGTTATATTTGTTAGAGATTATGAAAATTACAAAATTTTTGACACATTTTTATATTAATTAAGAAATGAATTAAAACTAATGCTATAAATGACAGCAAAATATTCGCTCGGGTTTTGGCTTTAATGTCTGTAATGTTTCACAATTTACTATATTTTGTGATTTGTTTCGCAGATAATAACATTCAGAGTGTATTTAATTAAGAGATGAGAGAGAGAGAGAGAGAGAGAGAGAGAGCACTTGTAGTGAATTGTTGGACTGCTTGGATGCACTTCATGGACACTGACATCCCTTTCCTCAGTTCAGAAGACATTCTTTATTTTTCAAGTTGTATATGACTTAGGACTTAGTCTTAAGTCATAGACAGAAGCATTGAATTTGAATTTTTGTGCAAAATTTTTAAACTTTTTCTGTCTTTTTATTTCTGTTTTATTTCACACTACCGGAGCGCTCAAAGACCAAACTTCAGTCAACTTTGACTTTTGTATAGTTTTTTATGTGTGTTTGGCCTCAAGCCATCCCTGTTCACAAGCGTAGGCAAATCCGGTAAAACCCGACTCTTCACTAGTTTTGTGTTTTAAACCACCGACGCTTTGCTCACATGTATTGCTTTAAGTCTTTATGTAATCAAAAAGCAAAAGCAATTTTAATACCAGCGCCGCATAAAAGACTGATCCCCAGCACAAGACTTATTTGTCAGCAAACACTGCAAAACATATTTTAATGTACTTTCGATCCGATTGTCATGTTTTGTAAATAATTCACAAAATTATATCAATTTATTGATTGAATGACAAAAATATGTGTTTTTTGTTCAACAATTTTCATGACTTTAAAAATTGAGACAAACTTTTAATTCGTTTCACTTTTTAATGATATAAAACTTATTTATAAAATATTTGAGTGAAAGTAAAGGCCAGACATCAGAATAATTGGCAGTTTTGGTGGGAAATCATCTGTGATTTGATTCTCAGATTCAAACTCATTGAGAGCACAGATTGAATAGGAATTGGCATTTTGTCCTTTATATACCTGTGCACTCATTCAACCTTTTGATGCGAGTTTAGTGATCCATGAATTGTTAGACATCGCCAGAGCACAGGCAGACAGTATCACAGCTCATATACTCTGAGCACTAAATTTTGTGCATAAAAAGAGGAGAGAAATAATTATACGCTTTATATATGGTTTGCATTTTTGTATTCATAGAAACTATTGTTTTGCTTAGGATTTGAATCAATAGATGTTTTTGTTATATAATTACAGCAAAACATATCAGTAATAAAAATCACAATTTCATTGCATATGAACCGAAATTTACATTTAAATACTCTTCCCGTCCCCTCATATGCCTCTGTGTTATAGATTATAATTGTAATTTTCATTTGCCACCAAAAATCTCCACCCTTTCCCTAATTTATGTGAGCCTTTCGTCTTCAACAGCATTCAAATGCATATTATTTTTGTCAAACAATTGACAAATGATTACAAAATCAAATAAATATTAGATTTGTTTTCAAAACCATTTTATTTGTTAAAAGTTTTCACTTTTTTAGTTTTATTTTCACTTTTTTGTAATAAAAATATAAAAATAATTGAAAAAAATTATGAATCGCTTGACTTAGTTTGAAGTTATGAGTGAAAGGGAAACTAAAAAAATATTTACAATTTATGTGTTAACTCTAACACTCTGTTTGTCATAATTGAAAAGTTATTGAAAAAGTTTTTCAAAAAGAAAAGTAATTTTTGTTAAAAGAAAAGTAAAAACACATAAAATATAGCGAAAAATAAAAATAAAGTTATTTTTCTCATAATTTTATCGTAAAATAGATTTAAAATCAATTTTAATTATAATTTTATCTAATTTTAAATTCAATTTCAAATTTAAAGATAGATTTATATTCAGGGAGAAAATCATTGAAATTTTATTTGTTTTCTTGTTTTCCTATAAAATCAATGTTAAGGCAAATGTAATTTAATTTATTGTTAAATAATGAGGTTTTTTGAATAAATCTTTTGCAATATAATTATATATTAATTTTAAAAGGGTTAATTGTTAATGAAGCCCTTATAAAGTCATCTGGCTTAGTTACCCCTGTAAGAAGTCATTTGATTCAATGAATTTCCTTTTATGAATTGTGAAACTCTGAGAAAATACGATAATTTCTAATTAAAACGATGGGAAATACCGTTCCCTTTATTTCGCCATTTATTACAATTAAAATAAATTACAAATTATTGAAATTTAAAAAATAAATGAAATTAAAATCTGAAAACAAATCAAATGAATCATTAAATACATGAAAAAAGTTTTGAAATTACATAAGAAATAAAATTTTCATTAATATTAATGTTAATCTAAAATATGATAACAAATATCTGAAAAACTAATTAATGAAATAAAAAAACTTCATTGAAATGAGAAATATATAAAACATTAGATTTCTTGCACCGAAAATACAATTCACATATCATTTGCAACTAAAATGTATTGAAATCTTTACGAAACCTTTAAATATGGGTCTGAACTGAACTGAACTGAAGATTTCCGTGAGAGATATGAAATGCAACAAAAAAATGCGAATAAAATATTAAGCAAATGAAAAAAAACATCAAAAGTGAAACGAGAAGCCAAAGGAGGGGACTGTTAGGTAAGGGATCAGACCTTTAGATCCTGTATTATATCTCACATCAATATCCGCTTTGTTTGATAGAAAAGCAAAACTCTGTCATAAAAACAAGAATGCATTGCAAGTGAAATATTTTTAAAACAATTTTTTCAAACTTTCAATTTTAAAAACCAAAACATTTTAACGCAATTTATACCTTCAGTACATAATTGTAGAGTAATTTCAGGTATTTTATTGAAAAACCTTTTTTCATATACAGACTTCAAAAAAGGCGAAAAATAATTCAGAATTTGATTTATTGTTAATAAGTAGTGAATAAAAAGCAAAAATAAATAAAAACAAAACTATTTTCTGATGTTTTGGAAAACAAATTATTATTATCTCTTATATCGTTCAAAATGTTAATCAATACTTCAATACTAACTGTGATTTAAATTGAATTAATAGTAGTGTTGTGTGTATTAAGAGTTTGTATGACATAAGCAAAGTATAAATTGATTTTCATTTACGAAAGCACTTTTTGTGTCAAATTATTTCAATGAAAAGTTATTTTTATTTATTTTTATATATAATTTGAGAACATATTGTGATAAATGAATAATTCATTGACAAAACCATAAAAGGATTGAAGAAATCATTGATTTTTTCATTATTACCTCATTTTAAAACTCATTTCTTATTATCGCTTAAAATATTTGTTATTTTGTTTTTGAATAACAATTTTTGTTTTAATTTATTATTATTTTTCATAAAAACTTGAATTTTTGTTGAATCGATATTTGTTTAAAAGTTTGCATTGAATTGAAGTTTTATTGCACATTATTTTGAATTTTATTTATCCCGGGTTTAGAAGACTTCAAAAACTATTCAAAAATTATTAATGTATTGAAAGTTATCTCAAAATTATGACACTTTTGTACGTCTTTTAAACATTTCATTTAGTTTTTAAAGTGAATGCAAAAGCATTTTAAAAATCAATTAAAGTTTGAATTTTAAGTAAATTAAGATAAAAATAATGTTTTAAATACTGTTTTGACAGAAAACTACAAAACTTTAAGTTAAACTGATTGTCAAAAATGATAAAACTGTTAATGAATTCAAACAAAAAAAGTTTTTACTTTTTTTCACAATTATATGACATTTAAGAGTAATTGAAGTTTTCTTTGACGACAGAAATATTAATAACTTTTTTGTTGAAGATTTCTATTGAAATGAAATTAAAAATAATATAAAAATATAAAAATATCTCAAAACTGAAAATTGTGTTGAAATTGATAACAAAAACTGAAGAAAAGTATTTTAAAATAAAAAGTAATTGTTTTGTTGTGAAAATTACTGAAATGTTTTTCAAGTGCTGAGCGGAAAGGTAGATAAAAAGGGGGTTTATTTTATTTAACATTAAATTGGGGTTCAATGTTCGCAATCCAAAGGTTAGGATCGCTTGCTATGAATGGCATAAAAGATGTGAATTTGATATTAAGATTGAAAACTCGTCCAAAAATATTATGAGAAAAATTACACTAAACTATACAATGAGTTAATATTTTGATCATATCTTTAGATATGAAATCGAGAATAAAACAGCATTTGAGGGCAAAACTGCGTTGAGCTGAGGCTCAGGCAGAAACCAACGATGCGTCCGAACCTATTTCAAGGTTAAATGCCAGAGAAATACGGGTTTTTAAATTACCCTCAATGTTATTGTAATGGTATTGTCGGCCCATCTCTTATATAATAAGCAATAAAACCACATATTTTTAAATGTGAGCCATCTTTTGTTGTATGCATTGTTTAGCTCTCATACTATCCCTCCCCTCCCTCCTCCGCCTCCTTCTCTACCTTTCCTCTGCCTTTTTGTTGAGATCTCTTTTTTAGATAAATTTTATCTTTAATTCAAATTAAAGGCATTTTTTGTAATAAAAAGTAATTTTCTTGCGTTTTGTTGAACCAATAATTTTACAATATTTTCATTCATTTGCACTTAAAATGAAATATTGCTTCAAATAATTCATTTTTCATGATTTGTTTCAAATGTACAGATCATTCAAAACATTAAATCTTTTTAATTAATTATATATTTTTTGATATTTATATCCAAAAACAGAAAATATAAGGAAATCTTAATAAATATAAAATAAATCAAAAATATATTTTTGAAAATTTCCTCAAATTATTTGAATATAAGTCTTATTTTTAAAACGTATTCAAAAAAAGGGAAAAATATTCATAAAAATATTGCAAAAATAAATAAACATTTGATTATTGGGAGAAAAATCGTCTTTTTATAAAATAAAGTAAACTCTGAATACAAACACTTAAACCTTAAAAATGTCTAATATTTTTGAAGACAAAAAATAAAAGTATGAAATGAATTGTTATTTTTAAATCCAATTCATTACTGTTGGACCAAAAAATAATGGCAATGACCTGTCATCTCACTTATAAATCAAGTCCTTCCCATCAACTCATGAAATAGAGTTAAGGCCTCTAAAGAGCGGAAATACATAATTGCATTGCTTTTGATATAACATTTCAAACAACAGATTATATTTCATATTTTGGACGTTTTGGTCAAATCATTATATTTTCGTATTTCATTCAAATTGTGTTCAAAATTGCACTTAAAATGAATCAGAAATCTTGACTTAAAATAAAATTTTGACGAAAATATTAATTCAATTATTTAATACAATATTATATATAATTGGTCTTAAATTAAATAATTTTCTTCCCCTTAAATATTGCCGGATGTGGTCATTAACAGCACTTAAGGCACTGTTAGGTTGAACTCAAACTAAATTAAGTTTATTGAAAACCATTGCCTCAAAACACAAAATATCGCTTCAAATGATTCAAACGTTTATTAAAGTTGTTCTCAATTTTTAGTTTGAAATTAAGATCAGATAAAAACTGAAGAAATATTTGTTACCAAAACTTCAATGAATATTGTGATGAATGAGAGCTCAGGTATGGATAGTAAAAGTGGAAAGTGTTGTCAAAATCATATATTTTACTAATCATTGTTTAAACTGACAAAAGAAAGTGAAAAATGATACCGGGGTTAAAGATCAGACTCTCATATGAGCAACATTTCGCCCAAACCTGAATTCCAGGTGAAACCAATGGCAGCGCCGGGATGTCAGGCATTTTAAATAATGTTTTTATGTGCATATTATTTGGCCGTCCGATGCCTTTGACTCCTATGCATGCATTGGGTGTTTCCAGCGCTAAATGTGAGAAATATATAATCGTTTCACAGTTGTCATTATCTAATGCACTCACTCCTACCCGTCCTGCCAGTGCTTATAACAGATTTGTGTCTTTCCTAAGAATATTGATATGTCTTCTCGTTTTACTCATGAGTTTTCATTTATAAAACAATTATTATCTTTAAATCTTTGGTAAAAATAAATTATTTATAAAATAATCCAAAACTTCATTCAAAACATTGAATCACTTGAGTATCAGATCTGTCTTCCCTTGTATTCCCTGTCCTATTGTTTTATGCCTGGATATAAAATTCTCAGTTTCTCAGCCCATCTTCGAGTGAACACTAATGGAAACACTATTTTCTGAGAAACTAAATGAGCCGTAATTAAAGATATTAGAGGAAAGGCAGAAAATGCCAGCGCTATTGAAGGGTCAATGAGTTGATGAGATTCATGTCATTCATGTCAATGTAATATCTAATATCACGCTATATGTCATAAAACTTCACTAAAGTTCTCTCTCTTTCTCTCTCTCTCCCTCCCTCTCTCCTACTATCATCCCTTCCCCTCTTTCCAAGAGTATTATAGCCATAGCCCTCTTACCCAACAATAATTTAAGATATGATAAAGATATGTGTGAATAGAGGACATTGTCATACGTGTGCCCAAACACTCAGACTTTTATAATTTTAGATAACATTAAATTGAGAGAGAATTGAGAATAACTGAACGAAAACTAAATTTTTTTTAAAAGTAATAATAATAATAATTTACTGAAAATTATTTTCCCTTAACTCTAAACTGAGTCCTTTTTCTCATTGAATTCAAGTCTTGAAAAGTTTAAACATTTTTTGATTTGCTTTTTCGTAATTTTAAGTTTAGATTATCAACAGATATGAGTCTTATATCAAAATCTATTTTATTGTTGGTTAGGGTGAAGTGAATATTCACTCATATTATAGTAAGATATTAGTGAAGTCACGCCCTTATCTCATACCTGACCTCTCATTCTCGTACGGACTTTAAATTCAAGTAAACTCTGCGCTAAAATTAAATTATTTTTTTATTGTGTATATATTATGGTATATAAAAGAGTTATGACCTTGCTCTTCCACTTACCCCAGCTCTTATTCCTGCACTTAAATCGGTATAAGTTTTTTGATTTGTCAAAACATGAAAATTAAAACAATTGAGAAATAATTTGGGATAAAAATCTAATTTGTATTCAAAGTCTGAAATCAAAGTAAAAATTATCTTATTTTACAAAATCATCAAAACTTTAGTCAATATTTCAAAACTTATTTTGAATTCAAATTCAGATACAAAAATCAAAATCAAAATCAAAATCAAAATTTTATTTTAAATTAAATCAAAAAATAACTTTCAAATGATATCATTGTTTGAAAATAACATTTGATATAATTTAGAGTGCATTTCAAAATCATGAATATTTAGTGAAAGCACAGGTGTTGTAAAACAATTGAATTATTATTATGTAATGAAAACCTGCGAAACGATTGACTTATTGAGGGATTATTTAAATCAATAAATATATAGTAAAACGAAATTAAAATAAAATGTTTTGTTCTTTCACTCAATAAATCACTGAATAATTACATCCGTTTTGCTTTCAATTGATTCAAATACAAGAATTCAATTAAAATTTAATCATGGTTATTTCCATTCTATCCATCAAAAGTATGTAATTTACTACACCAACCCAGGTTCAATAAAGCTTCAACTTAAGTCCTGGAATGCCCTTTACTAATGATGATTCTTATACAATACGCCCCCTGAATACCCCTGAATACTCTCTGCAACCCCCTGTTTGAGAACAAGAATTTTTATTTATCCAATTGAAAGCCAAAATTGATTACAAAGTCTATACTTGAGACCAATTTTATTGAGTTTCCTGTTATTAGTTGTGATTTTTATTCAAATATTGTTTTTTAACCCAAATGTTTGACTTCAAGTCTGACTGAATCTGATTTGAATGTAAGCACAGGAAAGGAAACAAAATATGAAATGAAATCTCATTTTACAGTTTCAATAATAATTTGAATTTTGAAGAGGATTGACATCAAAACCAACCCAAATGTGACCGAATGGGAGAGAATATCAATATCAATGTCCTTTTGTTGATATATTTTGATAGTTTAGTGAAGAGTAAACAAAATTTAATTTAAAATTTGTTTGTTTTTTAATGAAAACTTAATTCTTGTTTTATTAATGTTTAAAAAATACATTTAAAACAAAAACTACTAATAATTCTGAAAACGATATTTGATTTAAAACTTGAGTTCACTTTAAATGCAATTAATTTTCAGCTCTTTTTATACAAGTTTTCATTTTTATTGATTACTTTTGCAAAACTAAATTATATTTTCAATTTGAATCACAATTAATGATACAAAATGTGTTTTGAAAATAATTTAATCGATCTCTAAGTCAATGAATAATTATATTTATATTTATTTCATAAATATATTTCATTTTTTGTTTTTGTTTTTGTTTACTTTAAAACTGGATTTGAGTCAATATTATTAGTAATTTAAGACAAAAAAGTTGAGTTAAAAAGTCATGATTTAAAACATTTTACAAAATAAAAGTAAAATAAAACAAATTTAAGTCAAATATTGAAAAACAAAAATCAAATCGTGTTTTCATATTACAAGACATAAGACGAGAGGTTTTTAAGCAATTAATTTGATTTAAATTCATAAAAACATAAAACCCTTTAAAACTTTATTATTTTTCACTGAATTTGATTATTCTTTGAATAAATTATTGATAAAAAACTAATTTAAAAAAAGCAAAAGATTATAATCCGTGTAAAAAGGATTCAAAAACTTATTTTTTACTAAATTTATATTGAAATTCAAATTTTATCATTAATTTATTGAATGAGAGTCTCATCGTTCATATTATTACTGAAAATCATGTGAAGAGCATATAATTTGAATAACAAAACCTGACAAACATGTTGTCTATTATGTTATATATCACACGAGTTTTGCATCAGTTTTTTGAATCAAAAACAAATTTTTATTCAAAACTAAAAAATGGTATAAATTGTTGTATTAATGAGTTTTTATTTATAGAGAAATGTATTTTTTCTGTTAAACAAAAACTTCAATTAAGACAAAGTCATCGACCCTTTCATTGAATACAAACCTAATTTTGTTTCATTGATTGTCAGTTCAATTAAAGTTTATTAAATTAACCAAAACTCCCCTTAAATGGCATTAAATGTAGGCAATTAGCAACACATCCTCTGACAATATGTTTCATTTAGACCCTGAGTTAAGTGCTCTAAAACCCCCTAAAATTTAGTGAAATATAAACTTAACTAAAATACAGATATTTTTATTTAAGTGTTGTTTTGTTTAAATTAACATAAAATTTGTGAAAAAGTAATGCTTTAGTAATAGTTGTGTAGTATTTATAAAGAGCCAGAATATGCAAACTTAAGCAAAACCAACTGTGCTTTGATTTGTGAGTATCACCCTGATGGCACAAGAATCTGGTGTTTAGCAAAAGTTCTGGTGTTGGCTCTGGTGTGTTGGCACTGTTGGCTAGAGTGCAAAATACACAATGAACAAAGATATGAGGAAAAATGCTGCCCTCAGTCAAAATCTTATATAACCTCTCTTTTGGCACCGTTTGCTTAGCTATGCTATGCTTTGCTTTGCTTTTGCATAAATACTTTTCATGTTATTCTCTCACAACTAATATTTCACTGAAATTTTAAACATTCAAAAAAACTTATATTATATTCAATTGAATTGATTCTGAGACCCACCTGTCCTTTGCATGTCTTTACAAATCCAGCCTTTATTTGCTTTCACTCTACAGACAGTCACTTATGTTATGTCTAATGATTTTTGTAACGATTTTTTAAAAGATAAATATTTAATTGAAATGTAAATACAATAGAGTTTTGCATCAATTCTGAGAGACTTTTATTGATTACATAAACAAATGATAATTAAAAGCAAATCGTTTCGCAAACAAATTGTTTATACAATAAATAATAAATAAAATAATAACCAAACGATTAGTTTATTATTTGTTTGAAATCATATTTTTGAGTGTAATTAACAAAAGAAAGATTTAATACAATAATTGTTTTGTGAGACTTGAGTGCAAACTCTCTATAACTGGTAAAACATCTCTTATTTATTGTTTTTTAACTAAAGTTGAGTTAAGCCTAAGTCAGAGGAAATAACGCACTGTTAGAGAGAAGACAATTGCTTTGGAAAGACATTTTGACAAATGATCTTATCTGACATTCACTATGGCCTGCAGGTCATCCCTGTCCTCCTGTCTTAGTTGGTATTAAAGTGAGTGGTGGACAGACACCCAGTGCTGTGAGGCATTCAGCCAAACATCTCATGACAAACAGAGTCACAGTTTTTCCTTTTGAAACCACAAAAAGTGAAATAAAGTTTTCATTGATTGAACTCTTAAGCCATATATTGATTGCAAAAATAGTTTCAATTATTTTTAAAGCATTTGAATTGAAAACAAATAAAGATTTTTGTGTCAAATGTTGTGATTTTTATTTCACATAAAATACTATTATTGACTTAAAAATACAATTAAATAATAATATTTGAAATATAATTCAATAAAAAACTAAAATATCTTTTATTTTGTTTTAACAGAAATACAAAAACCATTTGAAGATGACTTTCATTTCAACGCTTGTGAGGAATGTCTGCTTTTGAAACAAAGATCTTAAGAGACAAATGATTTGAATGTAAGTTAACTTAAATAATGATAAATATATTTAAACGCAAATTCATTTAAAGTGTGAATACTTTGATAAATGACATGAAAAGTAGCGCTTAATTATGATTTTGTTGCGATTATTCAGATCTGATTGCATAGACTTTGAGCCAAATATTTGAGTAATGCATAAGTGCTTCACATCTTAAATAAATCATTAGTTTTTCACGTCTTCTTTGCCTCCAAGAGCTGAGAAATACATTACTTTTGCACTAATACTTCATTTTTGAAAATATGTTTAAAAACTAAAAATTTCTTAAACATTAATCTCTTGTGAAAAACTTTGTATAACATTGTATAACATGAGAGCCTTTTAATGATTTTTTTGTTGAAATCATTTCACAAATAACTTAAATGACTGCTTATATATATAGTAGTTATTAATTCATATAAAAATTTTGTGAAAACTAAAAATATTATTAATATTTAAAACTGAATCCAAATATAAATACCACTCTGAAAGTGGGTTGAGAGGAGAGGGATCCTTTGTGTATACAATCGTTCAGGAGTTGTATGTTCTGTAGTTTGCACTAAAGTGTCATTTCAGGCGCTCTTCTCCCAAACGTTTTTAAATTTTTAAGATTTGAAGTCATATTTATTTTTGATATTTAAAACATAAACAATAATTTGACACAAAGTCTCTGATTATTAAGACATACATAAAACAAATC
Source organism: Pantelozetes paolii (assembly GCA_034687845.1). NCBI lineage: Eukaryota > Metazoa > Arthropoda > Arachnida > Sarcoptiformes > Oribellidae > Pantelozetes > Pantelozetes paolii. Next base: position 16,379 of record JAQGAT010000408.1, on the reverse strand, counting down.
AAATGTTTTTATGTCTTATTTATGTTAAATACAAAACAATTTATTTATTATTTATTAAGAGATTAAAAATTAATTCATATTTAATGCCAAATATCTATACATTTAGTCAATCGATAGTTAATAATAAAATCGTTTAACAATTGATAAATAAGAAGATTATGTCATATATTAATAATATTATAATCTATTGTAACCGGAATGGTAGGGATTGGAAGGGAATGGTATGTCATTCAACAAAATCATTATTAGATTTCTTTCTGGTTTGCCATCAGTTTCTACTCATTCAAAGTCAAACGGAAAGGACATTAAATTTGATACCAATTGTAGTGAACATTGAAATGCAGTGGAGATCAGGTTTAGGCACAAAATACGATGACATACCTGCTTAACGACCCAACCATTTGTTAACTGATCTGATAATGTCTTTCATTCACTTATTTGCCCTTTAATTCAATTGCAATACATTTAATGATTACATCATTTAATACTCAAATAAATTAATAATAATTATCAAAATATTTTAGATTTTATTAATATTTCGTTTGAAATACTTTTGAATAAAATTTATTTATAATATAATTATTATTTTCACAAATATTTAGATATCTTTTGATGAAAAAGCAAATGAAGTGAAAGAAGTAGTCATTTGTGGGAACTTCAGGTAAATTCAAATAATGTTTTCATAATTTTAATATATTTTTAAATTATGTGAAAAACTTCAATATAAGTGACAAAACTTCACAAAAATATAATACTTAACAATATATTAAAGCAAAAAAATAATACACAAAAAATAATTAAATAACAAAACTAACAATTTTATTGATATATTCTCTGAAATATTTATTTTTATGAAAAATAGATTAAATTTAACGTAAATTTGAATTTAAGTTTGAAAAAGTGTAACTCATATGATGTCAAAAGACTTGAATTTGATTTACACTGTATATAAAAAAAATTAAGATTATATTCAAAATCAATTACTTAGAGCTGAACTGAATTTAAATAAGCATTTCTGAAATATTTACATGAAATCTCATTTTATATGAAATTTTCATCAAAAAAAACACTCTTAAGAATATAAACCAAAAAATCATTTATCAAAAGACTAGAGAAAAATGTGCAAAAAATTGAGTTTTTATGTAGACTTTCAATGAATGGCTCAAAAGACTAAGTGAATGAATGAATGAATCAATTTCTGAGTTTTGAATCAGTTTATGGATTATTAACTTTTCACTGATAATTGAATTATTCAATGCTTTTCCTCTTTATTTGAAAAATTCAATTGAAAAGCAAAACATTTTATGAAATTCTGTAATATTTTATATAAATATCAAAATTACTTAAATATTTAATATATATTTTTGTGTCTAAAGAAATGTTTAGTTTAGTGAACAAACCCTAACTTTCTTTACGACTAAATCATTGCAATCCGGACTCGCATTGAATGCAACAAATTATGTAATGTTTTGTCAACTATTTGACTAAAAGGAGCCGAAATTGAAACCGAACTGTGAATTGAATATTGATATGAGTTTAGGGCCAATGGTTTTGTGCCACCAATTGTTTTGTTCCGTTGAAGGCCTTTAGGGATGAATGAGTTTTAGTGCAGCACTTTTTGCCTATGCAATGGCCTCTACAGCCAGTGCACCGACAATGAGCTCCAGAGCCACCACTTAAGTCTTGAATCTCGAGGGAAATCAACCAACGATTGGATTCACTCTTACATTCATTTCTCAGACTTTTCTCACAAATATTGCAATCTTTGTCTCCATATTATATGCAATATTATAGTGACTACCAGTGCTTTCCAAAAGCATAATATAAGTGCCGGCAATGCATGTTATGAATAAACGGATGGCACAGTTGGTCACACCCTTCAGATATAAAAACTTGGATTCAGTTTCACTTTCCTTAGTGTTTATGAACTGATCCGCCAAACAATACAATAGAGAAAGAAATGGTTTTGGCCTCAGATTTGATATATTTTTTGGTTCAATATATCCGATGTTTTCTTCACTAAAATATAGTATTTATTATTTGATTCAAAAAAAAGTTAAGACATTTGTGAACAAAACTTTTATCCATTTTGTGCTGCAATGAAATTGTGGCCAAAAAATTGAATCCAATATTTCTTAAGATTAGAAAAAGAGATCACAAATAATGGTTGCCATCAATGGTTGCCATCAAATCAAAGACACGACACATGAAATACTGGATTGCATTACTGGTACTGACATTTCAGATGGCACTCAACGCTCACATATACGGCTCAGTCTCTTATGAATAGGGAATTGCATTTCCATTTGCTTTATATTATATGAAATCCTAACAAAAATATATTATTTTTACACCAAATCATTGATTCCGAGAACCAATTGTTTGGATTTCAATTCTCTTCATTTGATTTATACTTATGATAGAAATGATCGATAAAATAGACAGCGATTTATAAATCAGTTTCAATTCAAATGTTGGGTCATTTTTGCACTCATTTACTCTCAAATCAAATGAAATTTTCATCAAAATTATTGCTTTTGACATCATTTTCAATATGAAGTTCAGTTCAAATACTTTACGCCTTAATAGACACTGTTTATTACACCCTTTCAAGATGGAAAGGGGTATTTATGATGATTGAATTAAAATACAATTTTCTATGCTATCCAAAGCAAACAACCCCCTTATATACTGTAGTTCAGGGGAGATGTAAATGACATAATGATGACAAAATGCACCCTTTGCTGACTGATTAGCGATTTATTATAATACCCCTATTTATTGTAAAAATATTTAGTCATTAAATAAATGGTTTATAAATAAATGATTTATTGATTTCAAAGTAATCTTTAAATAAATGATTGCTTTAAATGTCAAAAATTAAAATAATGGCAATAATGGCAACAAATATAAACAAAACGATTGTAATCATTGTATTCGTCATTAATTTAAAGCAAAATTAATGCTTAGATTCAAAGCCTTAGAAACTATTTCTTGAAAAACAAATAAACATTTATTTAGTCATCGATTTGTTTAATGTAAGAGTTTATTGAAATTATAGATATTATTGAAGAATATTTCATAAAAAGTTATTAATCACTGGTTTTTGAAGACTTGTTGGCATAAAAACAAATTCAAATACTATATACAACTGTATATACAGTGGTATTGTTTGACAACTGTTTGATTGTGAGTCAAAATGCATATAATTTTGGTCATAAATGCTATCATTTTTCATACTTTTCTGACTCTAAAAATGCTTTTATATATACAGTGTTTGTGTTACTTTTGATAAAGAGATTATTATATCCAATGAATCTTTAATAACTTTTTTGCCGTTTGATTCTTCAACACAACAGTGAATACAACAGTGGGATGTCTGGCCATTATTTTGTGATATATTACTTCCTCAACAGTATTTCAAATGTTAGAGTGAAATATCCACTCATATCCGTTCAAACGATGCAATTAGAAAATGGATAACTTTTGTAACTCAACAGAGTCACCAACAGGGGGGCCGATCGTAGGGCCAACAGAGGGGGCAATAGTGGGGCGTTTTGTTTTGTGTTCAGCAATAATGGTAGCTCTGAATGGGTTTTATTTTATAACAGATCACTTGGACCACAGCATCCGAAGTCAAAGGCGACACACAAGCAGTCGTCAAACAAGTATAGGCTTTACTCACTGTCCTCTCAGATGACAATCAAAAAGTTTATATAATAGAGAATTATTGTAACGCTTGAGAGGATTGAGGCGAGAAATATATAAATTTAAATAATGATAGCATTGATAGCACTGATAGCATACCAAAGACTATTTTTCAAATATTAACGCTTTCAGACTCAGTGCTCTGTCGGCGCATATAATCGCTGTTTGAATTCACTTATTGTTTGTTATAATTACTGTAAAACTTATTATAAATTATATCAAAGTTTTTATATTATAATAGAAATTAAAACTTTGCGTAAAAAGTGACTGAAAATGAGTGAAACAAATGAAACAAATAAGTAATGATTTGAAAAAAGTTTTTTAATACTCAATGGTATTATGTTTTGCTATAATATGTAATAATAATAAAATGGATGAGAAATGCAAACCATTTTTATAACTCATTTGAGAGCAAACGCCCAAAATTTAATGCATTATATTTTCATTTAGGGTGGAGTAGAGGGTATACTAGAGTTGAGTCGAGTGAGAGCACCAGAACTATTGTAAAGATAGACATAAATATATGCAAAAATGTTGTGCCAAAGGGACACACAATGATGTATCGCAATGTCTACTCTTTGACGGCACAACACGTCAGCCCAAACACCACTTTCTCTTAACTAAACCTTATTTCAGCCAAAATTAAAGTCCAATGAAATTATGGCCAAATGTTTATCAAATATTTAAGACTTGAATTCAATTGAACCCAAGTTTTAGCTAAAGTGTTGTGAATTTAGTTTTTGGTTAAAACAAAGCCGGTCTGAGGGCCGGCAGTGAGAGATCTGTTATGTCTTTGTATGGATGTGTTGAGGAAATAGCCGTAAAATTGTTGTTCATTGAGGCGATCCGGATTCAAATGGCATAGCTTTCCATACATTTATATAAACTGTGGACAAAAACTGCGCCAAAGGTTTGCAGTCTTGCTATTCATTTGATTTAATGTTCAAAACTTTACATCACTTTTAGTATTGAATTGATTTTCATTTTGAATCAAATTCAAAGTCAAAGCCTTTAAACAACTGTTTATTAATTTATTGTTTGTATTGTTTTAAAGAAATAATAATTTTTATAATAATTTAATTCAGATTTCATTCAAAACTATTTCAAATATAACATAAATTTTATTAGTTTTTGTTAAAAAGCTTTTGTGTTTGTAATGATTTCAACACTTCTGGTGTAGTCTTATCTGAGAAAACAATGAAATATTGATGACATTCACAACTCATCTCTCAGTCGTATCGCTCTTTGTTTGCCATAAGAGGTAATACAAAAACTATTTGTAATTTATTATTAAATTCTTGAGTAAAAGCAGATTAAGAGTACTGTAAATGACTGTAAGACCTGTCACTAACAACCAAACATAGAAACCATTATAACGTATTGTGAGCTCAGAATTGAACAAAAAAACTACAAATCTTTAAAATCTTTATTAATGACTCTGAGAGTGAGTGTCAGTGCCTCTACCAGTGCTTCTACCAGTGCTTAATGTGTTAGCAAATTAACATTTAATTTGTATTTTCTATTCATCCATATATTTATCAAATTTATTATAGACTTCAGTAAAGAGCAGATTAGAGTCACTGTTATCGCACTGTTATGTTTCATATGAGATGTGCGGGCACTACAACAGCACTGGTATTATTACACAGTCTTGTCTACAATTATAACTAATCAGAAGAGTATTAATTAATTTTAAAGCTTTAATTGTTTTTCAAATCAATGATGAATTGACTTTTTATTTTTCACTCATTTATCAGTTCATTGAAAACAATATAAAAAGTATTTCAGACTATTATTTGTCTCTTATATTGATTGCAAACAATTCATTCATTAATTAAACAATTCTTAACTTTTATCTGATTTCTTATAACATGAAAATAATTATCAGATATTTATATAAATGACAAGAATTTTTAATTAATTGAATATTTTTTATATTCATTGAATCACTATTTTTATATTGAAATACAAATTACATAATACATAATAACATAAAATGTTGTTTGAATTCAAATTAGATTTAATTTAATAATGCATTCAAACTATTATTAGCAATGAATTGCATTGATTTGATGATGAAATAAAATGAAAGGTCAAAACTTAATTTGTTTGACAAATAAATATAACATTATTTCTGTCCTTAAAATACATAATAAATGACTGAATGTCTAAAAATTTATGATTAATTATGTTTGCATTTATTCATTAAATTTTCACTGAATTGCAAATGAAATCATCGATCGATTGATAAATAATTGCAAAAATGTTAGAAAATTAGTTAAAAAGTCGTGTTTTTTATTAAATAATAATTTTTTATATATTAAACAATTTTTACCATTAATTTAATTTTCCGTTTCTCTAGTTATCTGAAATAGATATTGAGTTTTGTTTAGTTTCAGTTAAAACTAATAAATTGACTTCAAATCCATAAATAGACTGTTCAGGCATAGTTAGGGAATAGTTAGGGTATTGTTAAGGCATTGGAGGACAAAGTGAACCAATTATTTTCAACTTTGTTTTATCTGAATTAACAAACAATTAACTATTGATCACAGTTTGTATTGATTGCATACAAAGTTGGCATCAATTTTATGTTCACTAAAGCCCAGAGTTGTTGCAAAAGAAACTGAAATTAGTATTCATTTGTTTTCGATCCTAATTATAACTAAACATAGTTTTCAATCTATGGATGGATTTGTGTATTCATAACATCTTAAGCACTGTTTGAGTGAATGTTTTGTATGAAAATAAGTTTTGTTGAAATAAAGTTAAACTAAAGTTAAACTAATGATCACTTTTCAGTGCTTTTGTGATAAACACATTATCTGCCGGCGCTAACCCTCATAAGTACATATTGGGTAACACATCAATCAAATCGATTGCAGGCAAAGCCCGTATAGTCTTCGGCCACTTCTCTCAAATTGTTGACTCTTTGGGTCACTTTATGCTGGTTTTCAAGCAATGGATAAACGTTTTGATCGATAAATAATGGCTTTTAATATCATTTCGTTAATCAATCAAACATTAAGTAAGAGTTTAGTTAATCTTTATATGAGGTGACCAACGCTTAGGCAAACAATCGATGGTAAACTGCTTGTGCTGTCTGTGTAGGTGATGCGCATTACAACTACACTGCAGTGATATTATATGAAAGGTAAACACATAAGGAAATGGACTAAACATGTAAACCAAAACAATTTTGTCTTTTGTTTTGCATATTGAATGCAATCGATGTTATATTCATAATCCCATACAGAGTGCCAGTGCTTTGCAATGAACACAAACACATCTTAAGCCCTGAATTGACAATTTGTTTCCCAAACCTATCGAAGCGAATATATTTATAGCAAAAAAGTTAATGCCGTCTAAAGTAATGCTAAACTAAGGACTTGTAGCTGAGATGAGGGCTAAATGTAAAGTCGTTTCAATTCATCTCTATATCTATATATGTGTTCAAAATGTTTGTCTTCTTAGGGAATGCCTGCCTTAAACCGGACTTAATTTTATAAATAGAGATGATTTCTGTTTATATCATTGATTTGGGTAGAGGTGGCACAGTTGGCATAGTTAACTCAGTAAGCATTGGTAGCACTGGTTGGCGCGGAAGTGCATTACTGCAATACAGTATGTTTTTGCAATGAGAAGCAAATGCAATCTCCCTGTCCTTCCCTGCTTTCTCTCTGTTCTCCCGGTCCTCCCTATCCTCTGAATGCAATTTCCGTAAAACAATCTTTTGGTTCGACTTTTGCCTAAAGTTTTTGTTAAATATTTATATAACCAGTAATTAACTCAATGATCAGAAGAGCTTAGACTCAGAGTCAGAGCCCTTTAATGTTCACATCTTATATGAAAACATTGAGCTATGAATAGACCCTGACTTTAGATAATTTATGTATTGATCATCACTTGAGTTCAGTTAATGCCAACACTTTTGCCATCATTTTTGGATTAATTCAATGCCTTTGCATTGCATATAATATTTTGTCATCAAATATGGATTATAAGAGTAGAGCGCAGGGATGTGCTTGTTATTTATTATTAAATCCATGTCTACTCATGTAGATTGTGCTCTCTTCTAATGTATAATAATTGAATGAATGTCTCCTCAATCAGACAGGGATTTCCATCTCAAGGGATGGGAAGATAGTTGTTATCCATTGGATATTTGGGTACATTTGATGCCATTTCTGATTATTATGTATTCAACAAATGATTAACTCATTTCTTCATTTAAGTTAATTAAACGTTTGAGACAATCAAGTGGTGGCACAGGGAGGTGAGGGAGGCTATAGTGTCCTGTATTTAATAATCAATGAGCAATTAAGAGAGCACTGTATTCATGCCCAGAGGCACACAATTTTGCATTTGATTACATCTTTTACTGAGTTTTGGATCAATGATATCAACAGTGGCTTAGAATGTGTTATATTCACCACATTTTGCATCAAATTTTAGACTATTTTTCCTCATTTAAAGTCAAAATTAATTATTTAGTACTGAATTGAGATTATATTAGCTTTTTGTTAATATATCACTAGTTTTTAGTTTTTGCCTGTATTTGACTCAAAAGTTACATCTCTTACACATATATAACAATCAATTGTCTATTTTTGCAACTTTTTTAAACATTACTTCAGAGCTATTACTGGCTATAAATTGGATTAATTTCTCTCTTGTAATCAAATAACAAAAGTTTTTATTAAATTATTTCATATAAACTATTATTTTATACACAATATACAACTTAGAGCCCAAGTATACGGCACTGGGATGGGAGAAAAATAAATGAATTCAGAAATATATAAAAACATTAATATTTTGTTTAATATCCAACAAAATGAATGTCATTTTCAATGTTATCTTACATTGAATCAAAAAATCCAATTTTGAAGTCTTTTTACTCATTAAACGAAAAACATTTTATTTCTCAATGAAAAGACAAAAAATGCATAAAAATTTATGAAAGAGTATTTATTATTGACTTTTTTGTTAACTTTATTTTTACTCTTACTTTCATTACTAATATTTTTTCATTTAATATTCATATAAGTTATTCAATAATATAAATACAAAAAGTTATTAATGATATCAAATAAAATGCAATATTGCTTAACAGCTGCTCTTATTTAACACATTTTAACCTTTCATTAAAATAATAGAGAAAAAGAGGGGAAATATTGTTTGAATTGAAAAACTGAAAGCCCGTCACGTAATCTACAATAAACTAGAAAGGAGTCACGAATTGTGCTTTCTTCATTATTGCCTTCATATTAGATCAAAAGTCAGACAATTCACACAAAACACACACAAAAGAGTTGAACTGCTATTTGAAGTGAAGTATTATTTTTGTTCACTTCTTTCAACCAATACTTAAATACTTAAAAAAACTTTGATTTTCTCCCAATTTATTGCTTTTGTTGTCAAAGACTTTGTTATAAGTCATAGAGAAGTGAAGTATTTATTCATTGAATCATTGAATGAAATGCTAGAAATCATTGCTATTTTCATCAATTGAATACTAAATTGCAATCAAAAACTATAATAACTATAATAATCACGAATTCATTACTAATTCAAAGTCAAATAAATTATGTTTTCATTGATTTGTTTTATTATTACATCATTTTATTTGATTATATTTTGTATTAAAATCTTTGATAATGTTTTTTATGAAACAATTTTTCATAAAATTTCTGAAATTAATTAATAATGAGTTTTATATTTAGTTTAATTGCAAACAAGAGATGAAAAATGAATTTAAATGAAACTTAGATTTAATTAAAAACTTATTATTATTTCATACAATAGTCTCTCAAAAATGTATTTTTGTTTCATTTGCTGTCAAATCATTCAAAACGATAAGATTTGATATTAAGTTTGAGATATATATTTGAAAACCAAAAACAACTTTTATCTATAACTGAAAACTGTTTTATTCATATATCTATCAATCAATTGAAGTTTTTAACGCTTTTGCAATCGACGTCAATGTATATACGATTGCATTTCGTATCCCTTGTTGGCAGTCATTCGTCAAAACGCCAAAAACACACCAATAGATCCAATAGATCCTGAATAAAAAGATGGTTAGGAATGGAGTCAAAGAAAATGAATTCTTGTTTTGATTGCATAGTTTGAGACACAGTTAGAGACCAAAACTCACTTTAAGTCTATTTAGGATTTCATCAATCGTTTTAAGATTAGACCAAAACTCATGAAAAGTACATTAAAATGAATATCAATTCAATTGATATATGAATTGAAAATTAATTCTCAGCACAAACTGATGATTCAATTGTATATGAGTTTTGGTTTGATGTAATCATTTATAACCCATGTATTAATAGCACAGTCTTGTCATAAGATGTACAATGAGTTGACAAAAGATTTTATTTAATAATGAATTTTATTTTATATTAACTCTTATTTCTTATATAAATACAAATGAAAATAAGCTGTCATTTGGTTTGAAATGTATCCCTTATTAAGGGGTTTGTTGTTTATATTATTTTCATTTATTTAATAAATTAATTGAAAAGTTTTCAATTCATTAATCATTTGCAAAGTTATGTCACTATTTGTTGAATGGATTCATAGATGAGATAATGATATATGATTTGCAAACTCAAAGATATTTCTATTGTTTTCTTTCATAGTATTAGATGTCAGACAAAATGTATGGCTTAGTAGTCAATGGATGTGTCGTTTGAACTGACTTTCAATGATTGCCAACCCATTCATCTTCTAAAGGCCGGACAGAATGAGCACCAATTGATGAGAAGAAAAAAAGAGGTAAAGTTTGGCAAAAGCTATAAATCAGTAATACTTTTGAGATGATGTAGTGATGGAGTGGTAGAGAGGAAAGCAATAATAATAGTAACACAAAGAATACGTCCTATTATTCCGTCCTTAAGATAAGTCAACAAACCTTAAACTCAGCAAAAAATATGTTTCACTTCTAATGAGTTTTCCTCAAAGAGTTTCCCTCTCTTTCTGACAGATGAACACAAAGTCCCAAATGTTTGTCCAATCTTTGAAAACATAGTTTTGTCGTCATTTTGGGCACAAGTTTGTCAAATGGCGTTAAGTTTACGTCTTATCCCATAAAGTAATGGATGAAAAATATTTTCATAAAAACTCTCTCTTTATATCAATTTATGCGAAACGTATAGCAATGCCAAGGAATGACAAGGAATGACAAACATTCAATAGTTTTGACAATTTCTCGGTAAAAATAACCTGAAATTCACATATGGTTTGCATTTATATATATTTCTTATAAGTCTTAACTGTTTCTCAAGTGCTGAACAAAAAAACTCTTTCAATCGTTATCTCATTGATTCACTTCCCGGGCGTACTGTAGACTTCATTCCCAAAGTCTATACATTGCGAGAAATCTACGGTAAATTTTACCCTAAAATAAGTCGATGTCTTAAAAAATGATTTTGGATTTTGAGTCTACAGTACGACATAGACTTCCCTTCCTCTTAATCCTAATAAGTTATACAGTATATTGAAGTTTACTTTAAAATTATTTTGTAAAACAAACTTCATTTCAATGTCTATCGGATCGGAAAGACAAACAAAAAATATATTTATATTTGAATTGAAAAGACATTTCATGTTCTTCTCTAACATTAAAATAATAAAAATTATAAAATATTTGAAAAATGTGTAAAACTTTTTGTAAGGATTGAAAAGTTGAGAAACAAATCTATACTTTACTGTTAAAACACATTTATATCGGAAACTCATTGTCTGTTAGAGTGAAGACCTGTCATATGTTTGCATCAATTGAGTGCTTCAATTGATTTTAAGTGTAACTCAGCTCTGCTTTTGGCATAAAAACAAAATATTATATCAAATATAATGAATGTCTGAATATGTGTTTCAATTAGTATTATATCGCAGTTAAAGGCGATGTCAACGGAAAATATGTTTCGCTGAAAACTGTTCACTCATTTTGTGTTTCAAACTGTCAAATGCTATCTAATTAGTTGTGATGTCTTTCAATGTTTCAAACAAAATAGCAAAAGCGTATCGTTTTTTCAAACCAACAAAACATTTGCAAAATTCATTTCACAAATTATTTTTCCTTTACTTTTCACTCTAAGTCTGAGTTCAATAAAAGTGAAAATTTTGCACAAAATTATATGTTTTATACATTGTTTTCAAGTAAAAACCTTTTCCCAACATCTCATTCAATATTACAATACAATGATTGAGACAAAAAACATTTTGTCGATTAAGTTTCAAGCAATCAATGAAATGTGTGAATGAATTGAATTTATTTCTAGTGTTTGAGATCTGAAACACAATTCTTATAATATTTATAGTTTTAATTAAATGTATAATAATTTCATTTCGCAAATCCTGGCACTGCTTTCAAACGTTTATTTTGCAAATCATTTCAATTTCATTCATATATTTTGAAAATTACTGATACTTTTGATAACTATTTTATCAGAAGATATGAAAACTATAATTAATATGCAACGCCTGTACTGTATATTCAATTCGTGTAACAATTCATTTATATTTGAGATTATTTTTAAAAACACATTGCAATTAAATCAAATAATTTTTGACCTTTTATTCATTCAAATCATGAATTTATGTGAAAATTATAATGAATTCAAACTTTTTTTTATCAGTTTTTAATTTAAATAAATATTAAAAATTCAGTCTCTTTTGTGAGGAAACCATTTCCACACCACTGAAGTTGTTTTGTATTTTAGCTTTTTTTCAGTAAAATTTATTCCCATTTTTGGATGAATTGAATGAATAAATAAAGAAATGAATAAAAAGATTGAATAAATGAGAGACAAATAAATTTACATAAAATATAATTTAATCGTATTTTCCTATTGTAGTCATTGAAAGCAATTGTTGTTTTTTGTCTCTCATTTTGGGCACAAAACCATTGAATCCTAAACAACAACAACACTTAAAAAATTGTCTCTTTTTTGTGCCTAAATCTCAATGACATTCATATAATATATTATTTCGTCTTTTTTGTGGATAATTTAATTTTTCAAACTTATTATGCAATTCACAAAAATGTTTAGTAAATGTCTAAATAAAGTGCAGTATATTTGGCTTCAAATTTAAGACAAACTCTGTTTTTCAAAACAGTATTTAATAAAATGTGAATTTTTCTGTAATTTAATATAAAATAATAACAATTCAGTGAAAAGTTTTGCTAAAAATTTGCATAAATTTAGTTAAAATACAAATAAATTAAAAATTATTTTTAGTTTTAAATGCATTAAAAATTTTAATCATAATTATTGAAACAATCATTTGATAGGAGATATCATCACAAAAATGATTGAATGAATTGATTTGTATTAAAATAATTCATTTCAGTATTTGTTTGTTTGGTTTGCATTTAATTTATTTATTTTGTCAAAAGCTCTGTCGAAAGACTATTTTGATTAAACAGTTCACTATCTTTATGTCAGTGATAGCACTGGCAGTAGATGTTGATCATTGGGCGAAGAGGATAGCATAGCACAGGCTGTATAGCACGCAATATCTTGTTTTCACGGTTTCTCAATCGCCCTGACATTACAAATGAATGAAATTCCTATTTATTTTCGTCTCCTTTTCACTGATATATACAGAAGTGCTTCACTTAATGATATAACTGGCCATTGGTTTTAAGTAGCGTTTCATCATTACTGCCAGTGCTCTCAATATATCCGAAACTCTTGAGTTAAAACTCGGAGACATTGAAAGAAAATCTGTATAATGTTATGAATCCAAGAAAGTAATGGCTTTTATGGACAAATCAAAGCAAAGACTGTTTTTGTAATGCATTGAGTGCTCAGAGATTTTTATTTTTAATTGCGATATTCACTAAAAAGGCTTTTCCACTAATGAATCACTTTTTTATTTGAAGCAATCATTTGAACCAATCATTTGATGAAATGAAATAAGTTTTGGCTATAAATCACATGAAAATCTATTATCTAATGCACACATCATCTCAAATAACTCATTAGAAAATTGATTGAATTTACAATGAATTCTCATTTTTATTCATTTCGTGAATCTATTTATCACTTTATTTATTATTTTCTTTCATTGCTTTCATTAATATTAATATTATTATTGTCTATGACTTTGATTTTCATCTCATTTATACTAAACTCAGAAAATAATAATAATAATAATATAATAATAATAATTTGATAAAAATATGAATTGAAATACATTTGAATAATAATTCAATCAATTCTTCAGTTTCTTGATATAAAATCATTTATTTTTCTTAATTATGGTTTGAATTCAAAATTATTCATAACTTTTCTTAAAGTAATTAAAATAATATATAAATTAATGTGAGTTTTATTGCATTTAATTAAACGAAACAAAAAATATACTTCAATAATATTAGTGTATATTTTGTGCTAAAAAGTAAGAAAATCCAAATTAAAACACAACTCTTGGATAACATTAGTGTAGTGTCGGCGTAAAAGTTTGGTTTCAATTCCCAGGGCTTCTCTCAGTTCTAACCTTATATTGGTTTCAATTAATTTTGTAAAAAATAATGCATTTTCAATGAAAACCAATAAAATTGTTGCAATAGTGATATAATTGGCACAAATTTTGTTGTTTAAAAGTTACAATTTTGTGCTCCAATGGCTCCCAATTACAGACAAACCTAACGTTTGAATCATTATTTAAGTTTTAAATGAAAGATCATTTGAAGTGAAATTCAATCAAAAAGTAGTTTCAGTTTCAGTAAAGAAAAGACTGTTTTTTACAAACATTTTCATCGATTAAAAATAAATCAATTTTTCAATTGAATGAACCTTTTTATTCAAATTCAATATATGACAGCAACAATATTATTGATATAGGGATGACCAAGGTGGTTAAATACTTTATATCCTGGAGTATTGATTAATTTACAAATTCCCCATTGAATTGAATAAAAGTTGGCATTCCTTGTGAGTTGTTGCCTGAGTTGCGGTCAAAATTTACTATTGTGCTAATAATTTGTGGGAACCGGAGGACAAGTATCAAATGACTAAATATATGGTCGGGAACTGACCTCAAGAGAGAATGTCTTTGCAGACCATAATTCCATTGTCTCTCTGAACCGCTCTTTTAATTATTGTTCACTTGAGAGACAAATTGATATTAACTGAAACTCAGTATAAAAATAGTTGAAATGTTTTTTGCTTTCAATTCATTACACAATTCAATACAAAAATGTTAAAAATATTTTACAAAAAAATTGTGAAAACATTTATTTTTGAAAATAAATATTAGTTTTTATAATATATTTTCATTTTTTTCTAATAATTGAAATCAAAGAAAGAAATTTAAAGATTTATACTTTCATTAAAATATTGAATAAAAAGCAGAAAAACTCATTAATTGTATTAAAAAAATAAATAAATGATAAATGAGTTATAATTTGTCAAACATTAGAGTTGACCTGATTTTTGTTGTTAACTATTATTATTAATGTTTGTTTGAAATTACGGTAATATTTATAAAATATTTACTTTAAATTCAAATAATAGTTTGAAAGTTAGACAAAACTCTCACAACTTATTGCTGTTTATAATTAAAATATAATTTATTTGATTTATATATTAAGAGAAAAAAAATATTAATAAAATTTCATTTATTTTTTACAGAAAAAAAACTACAAAAGACTACAAAAGCAACAAATATTGAAGAATTTATTGCCATTTAATTGAAATAAATATCTTATATTTGTTCATCACTTATGTCCACAATAGCAACAAATATGCAATTATTGAAGAAAAGGTGAGCTTTTACTGCATATAAATATAAATAATAAGTTTTTCATTATTAAAAATACATCTGTTGTGTAATAAACTTAATTATATGTGCTATCATATAATGGTTGCCATAGTTATCATAGTTTTCATAGTATTTATCGATAATTTATAGGAATTAAAGCATAAGAGCACACAATATATGCTAACTATTGCTAACACTATGTCTAACGAACCGTTACTTCAATTGACCAAAAGTTAGGTTCAATTATATCTGTGTCTGAAATCCATTTTTTCTCATTAATTCTTGACTTTGTTGTCAATAATATAAATATGTTAGACATGAATGAGATGAGCCTCCAGTGCCTGACCTCCCCGTTCACTGTGTATAATATGATTTACTGTTTAGACTGTGGTATCAATAGTGGAGGTGATGGTAGCGATGGTAAACCTGAAGCATAGCTTTATTTCAATTTTTCCTTCTTTGTTGTGCAAAAAAGTGGTTTTGCGGGCACTGGTAGTTGTAGTGGTCTTTCGTTTACTGTATTTCCGATTCAATTCCTATGTAAAGGAAACCGTATTTTCAACTCTAATAAAATTTTATACATATTTTGTGCACTTTTTATAACTTTATTACTATTAGAGAAGAAATATAAGTTTTATTTCAACGATAAAACATAAAATCTTTTCATTTAATCGTTTTCACAATTTTTTGTTACAAAATGAAAACATTTTTCAAACAATTCATTCATTTTATAAGAATATAATCATAAATAAGAATACATTCAAGAAATACATGAGTTTTCCTAAAAATACATAACATTTCATAAATATATAAATTTGTGAATATTTCTCATTTTTCATGCACTCTCACTGGTCCTCTGCTTTTCTCTCTCTCTCTCTCTCTCT
>JAQGAT010000407.1:0-33683 GCA_034687845.1 Pantelozetes paolii | reverse complement strand
TGACTTCGGGTGCCATCCATAGTATAGAACCCGTCGGTTGGTTGTACTGTTGAGAGCCCTGCCATCGGGTCTTCACTGTTGCCAAACCAAAGTCACCGATCTTTACGGTCAGGTCGTCGTGAAGGAAGATATCTATGGATTACAAACATATTTAATACAAATTCAAACAAAACATTGAATTACTGTTTGATTTCAAGTCTCGATGTATTATATTCTTTGCGTGCATGTAATCCATTCCCTGTGCGGTCTGTCTTCCGATGTCTATGAGCTTTAATAATTCAAATTTGGTGTCCAACACATGGAGGTGTTTGTAAAGGGATGACCCCTCACACCATTGGGTAACTATTGTCAACTGAGGCTCAGATACACAACCCATGAATAAGAGGATATTGACGTGTCTTGTCTTCCGAAGGACCGCCACTTCGTTCTTAAACGCCTGGAGCTGAGCGGGAGTAGGATCCGTGACATTCAGCTTCTTAAGAGCGACCGGTCCGTGCCAATGACCCCGGTATACCGTTCCAAATGAACCAGACCCAATGCGAGGGCCACTAAGTATTTCATCAAAAGGTATTTCCCAGTCTTCTATTGATTCCCTGACCCCTGAGTTTGGTCTTATCTTTTTGGACGCTTGGTCTGCAGAGCGGGCTCTCGGCCTCCACTGCTGGCGACAACTGGTTGGAGAACCGCCGGCCGATTGGGTTCGAGTTGGGGATGAAGATGGAGATAATGAACACTGATATCCAGAAGTTGAACTTGTTGCTATTGTGCCAGAAGATGGTGATATATAGATGGAGGGCGGGGTAGGGCTTAGGTTATTAAATACACGCTCATTATAAGTGACGAGATTATAGCAGACATTGGGTGCTGACGTCGACCGTTCCCTCTGACTCAGTGGAGTCGACCTATGGTTTTGTGATGTCTGTGTGGATGAGACCTGTGTTTGCTGTGAATACTTTGACTTTGAATACGTTGACTGTTCGTTGAGCGCCAGTATATGTCTATAGACATCCGATTCTACCCGTAATGGTTGGCACAGAGACGGCACAGCTTTAGCGCACCGTTGATGGAATCGTATGCCACAAGTCTGGCACCGGAAGCCATGGAATAGTAGTTTATGACAGCACTCACAGAACGCTAGTGTGAAAAATGTTTTGCGAACCTATGGGTCGGAGAGACATATGAAACACATTTCAAATGATTTTATACTTCAATTGAAACAATAATTACATAATTGTGTGAAATACTGGTCTGTATTGACATTCGTTGACACATTTCCACTAATATCTCCTGTCCTTCAAATAGTGTGATATCACTGTCCCATTGAATGGGTTCTCTGAAAGCAAACAATTTATTAAACATTTTGCAAATCATTAATGAATTCATTGATTCAATACTTAGTCTTATATATGAAAACAGAGCACATCTCAGGCGTCAGCTTTCGGCGTCGCATAGGCTTTATGAGCGCATCCCTGACCGTCTGTCCCGGATATATATGAAATGAAGTCCTCTGTTGATTAGGAAGATGTGCTCTCATCACAGACTTGACTGGTGTGACAGGAGTTCTGGGACTAGTGCTGGAGGCCGAGCCCGTCGACGAGTTGGACATCAGTTCATAGCTATTAGTTTCCGTCACATCAATGGCTGAGTCTTCGTATTCATAGCCCGCCATAAACTCCAATAACTTTTCTTCTTGTCTTTGAAATTCATTCAATTTAGTGGTCAGGTCTTCATATTCCGTGATATACATAGGGGGCGGGTGTTTAAATCCGGCGAACCGGGCGTTCAAAGCCTCTAAATTTCGTTTTGTTAGTCGTATTAAGCTCTGAATGTTTCGCAACTGTTTTGATAACAAATTAAAGTTGTTTTGAAATAAATACAAATTAATTGCAGAGAAAAGGGAAAACAGTTTTAATAGAGAGCAATAAAAAACTAGAAAAACCCCCTTAAATAGGTTATATTGATGACTGACTGACTTACTCTGGTGAAATATATTTAGAATACAAAAGTAATAAATGTTTTTATAATTTGAAACTATTTTTAAATTTTTATATTTAAAGTGCAATAAAAAAGTTATTTTGAAATATTTTGCGAAACTTTTTTTCAGACGAAATATTTCATAAATAACTCATCAAATAAATTGAAAAGAAAAATGTTTTGAGAATTTTATTTATATTTTTGACACAAAAAACATTTTCATTATTATTGTTTTCATTGCTAAATAAAAGTTAATATAAAAACGTATTATAAAAATATAGATATTTTTATAAATTATATTTTTAATCAAAAAACATTTTTCTCAATGACTTTTAGAGTATAACTAAAAGAGATAACAAAACAGTTGTTTGAATTAAATAACAGTTTTATTGGAAGTTATTATTAATTCGCAGCAAAAGCTCAAAATAAGTCTTATATTTGTGGAGAAAATTTGGTTTTGTAATGAAAACAGAGGAAAGAAATGAAATTAATATTTCTTAAAATAGAGAAAAACTTTTCCTTTGAATATAAAATACATTAAAAATAATTTGTTGTTTTAGTAATTAATTGAATTTTTGCGAAAACAATGAAACGATAAAAACATTGCAAATAAATTACAAAACTATCGGAAGAATTGAAAATTAAATCTAAAAACAAAAGAAAAAATTAATTTCAAGTTTAGATTTAATTTTTTGTACTTTTCTCGCAAACTATAAGAAAAAGATATAAAAACTGAATACAAATTGAATGCAATGTCTTGTGTGAAGAAAAACACAATTTAAAACTCAAAATAAAATCTGATTTTTCGGTGTTTTTAATTTAAAACCGATATAAAAGACATGTTATGACATGTCAGTGACATTAACTTAAAAATATATATAACTTATAAATATATTTATATTTATTTATAAAAATATTAAACTTTTTTCAATACTCCTGTGCTCTGAAGGCGGAAGCGTTTCAAGTGTTGCGATTGAAATGATTTTTAGCTTAAAATTGATGTCAAATACAAAAAAAAATACAAAAATGTTTTTTTCACACAAACATTAAACTAAAATATTTTAATCGTTATTATCATTACATTTATCTTATTATGAAATTTAAAGTTTTTTAGGGAAAAACTCGTAGGATATATGCGATTAGTTTTTCAGTTGTATAATAACAGCACAGGTATTAAAAGCGCAGGTATTTAAAGCAAAACCTTTTTGTTTTAGTTCAAGAATTTTGGTATAAATTTCTCGTATTTATCAAAAGATTTGTTGAATTCTTTCAATAATTATTTGATTTTTTTGATTAAACAATAAATATTTTTTTGTTCAACAAATGATATGAAATTAGATTTAGTTTTCTTTCGCATAAATCATTGAATAATTGAATAAATAATTGACTATTTTTTTGTCGACATATTATGCAATTCAAGCGGAAATGTGGGCTCAAAAAACACAAAAACAAAAATTAATCAAAAACTTATAATAAAATGCATTATTTTTATATTGAATGACATTTTGAATGCCGTTTAAAAATTTATGCAAATTTATTGACAAAAAATGCAAATTATTTTCTGTCTTTTCACAAAAATATTGTGTAATATATTCATGGTACTTTCTGCAAACTATTTACATAATGAAATAGTTTATAATTACTCAGATATTGAGAAATAAAACTATTTATATAATGAAAATAAAGTTGTTTTCTGAGTTGAGAAATGTATTTTGATTTTCAACGCAAAAAAGATAATAACTTTTGGTTTAATATATCACTAAATCATTCACAAAATGATGTCTGAATTGAATGTATTTTTATATATCGATTGAAAAGTTATATTTAAACCAAAGATAAATTCAAAGCACAGCAAAAAATATTGTTTCTAAAAATACATTGAAAACATTCAATAACTATAAAAAATGTTTTTCCCTTTTTATATGAGTCAATAAAAAGTTGCCAAAAGTATGGCCGAAGAAGTGATAAAAAGTGATATATATTTGGATGAAATCTAAAAAATGATTTCTTCTGTTCTCACGTTTTTGGACAAAAAGGATCTAAAAATAGATATCAATTTGATATTTGATTTTAAATATGAAATATTATATCAAATAAACGTTATTTCAATGTCTATTCATTGATAACAAATTATCTGAAAATAAAGTCTGAAGTAATTTATTCGTTGATATCATCTCTCCTTTTGTTGTAAATCAATGGATGAAAAGAAATACAAAAACAGAAAAGATATTCAAAAATATATAAAAATAAGAAATTGAAGAAAATTTTGTTTAATTTCATTTGTCTTGCATTTTGTCGATGAATACCACACAAAATATTTTTTAACAAATTGTTTAGAGATTCACAAAAAGATTATTTATTATAAAGTTTAGAGTACTTTAAAACTTACAGTTATTTTAACTGTTATTTTGAGCCAAACTTCTAACTCGTATTGAGGTTTTGTTTTTTGGGATTTAATTTACAATAATATTAAATTCAAAGAAGAATAGGGTTTTATAAAAGCAAATACCAGGGCTTGAAATAAAGGTATTATTGGTATTAAGTTCAAAGAGCTATCAAACAAATATCTGAAACAATTGGATGGCAATGAACTTTATAAGCAATTGATGCAAAAGTGGGTCAAAAGTTGTTGAGTTAACAAATATTTCTTAAATATTCATTCACTTTATTATTATTATTGTTATTATTATTATTTAAATATTTCTTTAAAAGTATTGCAAAACATAACAACAGATAACAAACAACAAAAAATTAGTGCATAATCTCAACACTAATTTTGCTCTTTGGGTATAATTACTGACATTTTTTGTCAAATATTTATAAATTATTTAATAATTGTATCAAAACTTACAAAACGGTTATTAACTTTCCTGTCGTTAACAAAAGTATTTAATCAAAACTTAATCTCAAATAAAATGTAATTTTATGTAAAATTTTGAATAATATTTAAATCAATAAAACATTTTCTGAAATAATTTTTTCTTTCATTTAAATCATTAATAAAAATAAAACTTTTCACTAAAAAACTTATTTTTATTTATATTTATTACAAATACTAATGGCTTTGAAGTTTTATAATCAATCAAATTGTTATATAAAACCTGAATAATAATAATATCAATCAATTATTCAACAAAATAACAACAAAATCAATGATTTATACGCTTTTCTTATGAAAAACTTTTCTCTCATAAACCCTGTGTTAATCACAACTGTTTTCCAGACTTTACTGAATTTGAAATTTAAATTTAATATAAAATTTATTCAAAAAGTAATTTCAAAACAAAATTGAATAAAAATTACCGATTTTTGGACAAAATCACAGACTTTTACAATAAAAAAAATATCTATTTTTTCTCTCAATTCAAAACCAGATTTATATCAAAATTTATCGACAAATTATAATTCAATTGAAAAAACGATAGTTTTATAAAAAAATAATTAATTTTAGTTCAAATTATAACAGATTTTAATTGAAAAGTAAAAATCAATTTTCAGATAAAATAGGATTTGTTTTTGGTTTTTGGAGAAAAAAACAGTTTTTATTCATTTGAAAAAAGTTCTGTTCATTGACTGACAGATGGTTTTTGGGCTTTAGGTTTGGGTTTTCCTATTTGTTTGAACCTTCTCTACAATTCACTAAATATTTAGAGAAAGCAATCATTTATTAAATGAATTATTAATGATTGGTATCTGAATTGATATTTGATATCAAATAAGTAGTCATTCACTGCAGACAAGAGCTAATGATTGCAATTATTGTCTCTATGTTTGAAAGAAACGAAAAATTTCCGCAATTTTTAATTCAATTGATTGACAAAAAACAATTGCATTTAATTGCAGAAAAATGCAAAAAAATATAAAGACTTTTATATAATATAAAAGATTTCGTGATTATTGGCACAGAATTACGGCTTTCAATGCAATTACAGGAATGAAAGACAGATATCATAAAAGCCTTTAATAATAATTGAAAATTTCATTTGACTTTTAATTCAAAAACATTTTTGTGAAGAATAATTGCAATAAAAACAACAAAAACATTGAATAAAATTGAAGTGAAATTACAATTCAATCAACTTTTCAATCAAACAGTTTTAGTATAAATATGAAAATAATGGCTAAAAACCAATTATTGCACTCATTTTGCACTCAATTGTAAAATAACAGTAATTTATTCGCTATGCTATCAAAAGGTGCAAAACTTTACTCAAAAAAGTTTTAGATTTTGAAGTTTGAAAACAGTATTTTTATTGTAAGGAAAATCATACCGTATTTTAGACTTAAGTTTTCCTTAAATTCTAGGAAACATTTGAAAAATTACTTTTAATAAGCGATAGATTGAAAGTTAAATATATTTTTAGATTGCATTAAGTTTTTCATTGCTTTTCCATCGCTTTATGGAAATAATTGACGAAAAGTACTGCAAAAACAGTTATATATTAAGTCAAACACTAAGACATGACTTCAATGTTTGCAAAGATTTTGAGTTTTCGGAAAATTTTGTTAATTCATTGCAGAAATAGATTTTATGCATAAATTAAAGACAAAGTGTTATACAAACCATTAGGAATGGGTTGCAATTGGGATCGTCATCAAACACCTCATCCTCAATGATATCCTCGAAGACAAACACCGTTCCCATCGATGGTGTCGGATGTCTGGCGCACATCAGAGCCATAGAGAAAATGTGACTCAAAAATGAGATAAAGTTTTCACTGAAACGCACAGAAAGTTGTGTTCAAATCACTAGAAAAACAAACTTTTCATTAAAATTATACAAAAGTTTTTTAACTCTTATAATAAACACATAAAATAAAACTGTGATAAATGTGTTGACTGTACAGTGAGAGAGCACTGGGAGTGTTAGAGTAGAGTGCAATTCACTGTGCAGTGCAGTCGTATCGCCACTGTATTAGTGTATTATGAAATGTGTAGAGACTTTGAGATCAGAATTATGTCAAAATCTGAGGTCTAGTAAGAGAGGGAACACAATATGAAAACAGTCGGCGCTCTGAACGAGTGAAGCGGACCTAAACTCCTCCTCCCATGCGATCAAACAGTGAAACGTCAAACACAACAGACTTTATCTGCTTTCACAGTATTATTGCCGTCCGTTTGGTGGGGAACTGGACGTGTGCGGGGCTCGTGGCCCACACCTGCCACCGAACTTCTGGCACACGCTCTCTGCCTATTAAAGTGAGCATATGTTCAGGTTTTGGGTCTTTTCATACACTTTTTCTTTAGTTCCCATTCCCTAACCATTCCTTGCGATTGTTATTCCTCTAAACGCTATGTTTTTTAAGTGCTATTTATTATCAAAAACTACTCCTCAAACACCTGGACTACTCATACCTGGGCTCCAACTCTCTATCTGTGGGTCTGTTCGCAGACAAATCAACCATAACTTTGAAAAAGTTTGACTATTAATACGTCATACCATTACCATACACCTGGCCTATGCCTGGCCTCCCCTATCAGTGACCCTCTCTATGCAGAGCTCACGAGCTTTAATTATTGCGCGCACTTATCAGCGCCTGATATAATACCTGAGCGATAAAGAAGTGCAGCGAAAAAAACGTTACATTCTTTGCAATAGTTATTGTCGTTATTGTGGATCAGGTATTCCAACAATGTTTTGCACCAATGTTTTGCACCCAAAGATATTTTGCACTTCAATTGCATTGACGATCAAAAAAGTATTGTTATTATGCAAAGCACAGTAACTTTCGCACAGTTGCACACACAGTGTAGGGAACGGTGGAGAGACTACGGGGCCAACAGTTTGGAGCGCAGGCAGAGTCTGGTTATATGTTTGGGCACAACAGAGTAGTGGTGACCCACTTGTGACCACCGCTGCCAATCACGTCATGTAATTAATGAACCGCTGTTTCAGAGAAAAATTTATTACTGAAAAAGATATATAACTTTTTTTTATCACATCTGATGAGCAGAAACACCACTTTTTATTCATTCAATTGACTCATTCCCTACCATTCCCTGGGCTTAAGGTTTTTTGGTTCACATTTTTGTTGTTTTCAATGATTATTCACTTTTTCATTGACTTACTTTTGAAAACAGAAAAATAAAACACAATTTTTATCCGCGATTTCATCCAACGATTTGAACACTAAATAGCATTGACTCTTAAAATTCAATAACAGTTTTCTCAATGCGTTTTGCATTTGAAATAAATATTGAATTTCATTAATAATTAATTGCTTTTTCTCTTCAATTCAAAGATTAGATAAAATATTTGACATTTTTTTCAGACATTTCTATTATTTTTATTATTTTTTGTTATGAAATGAGATTTTATTTGAAAATAAAGTTTATATTAAAAGTAAATTTCATTTTGTTTTTCAACTTTCGGTTCAAATGTTTCACAACTTATTGATGGATGAAATGAATTAATAGGGCTTTTGGGCCACCAATACGGGGGTCTCTTGGAGGACGGGCTCGGCCTTCAACAGCGGTGCTGCACGATATCCCTCACCCTTTGCAACCAGAGTGCGGACCTCTTCGAGCACTGGCTTCACCTCTTGAGTGATTCTACGGAACGGTTGGATGATTTCACGGAACTCCTGGACCACTGGTTTGTAGACCTCATGCAACAGATGTGATGCCTCTTCTTCGGATCGGGTGGCCTCGTGCTGAGCGGGCTGTCCCTTATGGTGGACCTGTTGGATGAGGAGAGGACTGGTGGATGACCTGAAGACGATTTGTACGGGTTGTTCGAAGGGCTCGACTTCGATCACTTGGGGAGCGGCGGCTTCAGAGTGGAAGGCGACGGGAATGAACTCAACTGTGCGGGTGCTCTGAATGGCAGCGTTGATGGGACCGGTCGGTAGCGCTTTGAGTGCTGGAGCGGCGTATCCAGTGTTGAGTGGCAGAGGTTCGGCCGCATAACCGCCATAACCGCGGGCCAGAGTGCCTGCATTGACATATGCGACGGCCAGTGATATAATCACAAACTGTTTGACAGAAAACAAAAAGAAATGAATTATTAATGAAAAAAGTTTTGAATTATTTATGCAATGATCGCAAAAGTACTGCAAATATCACTCACTTTAAACATTTTGATGAAAAAATCAAAGTTTTGTTATTTTATATAATTTTCAAATCGAAAGCTTCGATGACTTGAGTGAAGAACATCTGCCGGTGCTCTCAGTATTTATACTGTTGGCCAAGGGAGTGGTGTTGTCCTAAAAATTGACCAAAAATTAGATTTATTATTTAAGTGTAAATTGTTTTCACAATCGAGGAAATGATCAAAAGAAAGGAAAGTTGTTTTTTAGGGGCAATTAAGGGGCAGTTTTCACTTTTTTAGGTGAATCTCCCCTTATTTAGAGATTAATCAAAATATAGTTCAAGTCGTGGAAAATAGACTACATTTGCAATCGCTATAAGACTTAACCTTAAAAATAGGTTTCACTCTAACCTCAAGATCTCTACAATTAATTGAATGACGGAAACATGTTTTCAGACAAAAGCGTTGTAGACATGTCTGCGGAACGGTATGTCAAGTCAGGTCATGAGATAACTGTACACCTATTTAGATGACTTCAATTATATAAATGCCTATAAATTTGATCTGAAATTGATTTTAAATTATAGTTGAAATCAATTTAAACTATAATTAGTAATGAATTTTAAACACCTCGAGAAGTGATTCAATATGTGATCCAATATGTGAGAAGTATGTGATGGGAAC
The DNA here is from genome assembly GCA_034687845.1 of Pantelozetes paolii. Classification (NCBI taxonomy): domain Eukaryota; kingdom Metazoa; phylum Arthropoda; class Arachnida; order Sarcoptiformes; family Oribellidae; genus Pantelozetes; species Pantelozetes paolii. Next base: position 23,995 of record JAQGAT010000407.1, on the reverse strand, counting down.
TTTTAGTTTTTTTCAATAATTACATTATTATTAATAAATATTTGAAAAATGATAAAATTTGGTCCCATTTTTGGCAATTATTTATGTAACTGAAGGACAGGGGGTTTGGATTCAGGGATTCAGAGTCTGTTTAAGTCAAACAAAGAAAATCAAATTAAATGTTTGAAAATTATTACTTATTTTGTCATAAAATATAAAATTAATTTCCCCAACAAATAAATTCCCTTTTTATGCAACCTTGGTCATTCTAATTGTAATAGTTCCTTCTAAATATTAGCTTGAACACGTTTCCACATATCTGTGGACTCTGAATTGGAAAATAATAACTTTGATAAGTATTTATAAAATAAGTTATACTCAGAAAAGGCTTTTTCATTGAAGCGATGAAAATGAAAAATAGATTCAATTATTTGTGAATTCATTTGTGTTTTAAAGTGTTTTTAAGTATTAATTATCTAATTATTAATTATTATATAATTCTTGTTTCAAATCGTTTTCAATTCAAAACCTTATTATTTGACAATAATTTAGTCAACAATTCAGTGAAATATGAAGTAATAAATGAGACCTCAGTTCTCAGCCATCCATCCCTTTGAGCCCCTTATGCTTCATGTGCTTCATGTGCGGTGCGTAACAAAACATCTGCTCTTTTAAAAGCAGCTCTGCCTCTGAGTTAGCAGGAGATCCACTGATCAAATCATCACAAGTGTATACACAGTAACAGTATATTAGCGCACAGACAGGCCAGCGGTGATTGTGTGCACGAAATGCGTTCAGAGTTTAAATAATACAAATACCCCTAAGTTTTTAAAGTATACACAAACAGCACTTTCATATAATTATATTGCATTACAGACCAAAAAATATCCAAATTTTAGGCAATTATTGAGTTTTGAAAACATTTCAAGCAATTTGAATGGACCAGACCTTGATGCATTCGAAATAGACCTTGATGCATTTATATTGCATTAATAGTTTTTAATTTAAAATCATCGTTTCAATGCACTATTTGTCAGTGAATTTAGTTTTTGATTATTTAATCAAAATATATGTCAATAATAGGATAACTCAATAACACACCGGGTTATTAACATTGCTTGCTCATCGTCAGTTTAAATATACACGTATAACCTAACCTTGGTTAGTTATCACTTTCGGCTTCACTCTTATAAAAGAGTGATTATATTTTATGCATTGATTGTATCAGGATAAAGGGGGCTCTCAATAAAAAAAAATATCATTTACATTAACCATGTTCAATTAAGATAAATGCATTGATTACACAGTATTTAATGTTTTACTGAAGTTTTGATAAGTTTTTAAATTAATTTAAATTTTTTAATGATTTTTATAAATATATTGTGAAATGAATTGAATTTGTGTTTCAATGATAGCACTCAATGATAGCACTCAAGGGTTCAGTAATTTAAATCAATTTTACATTCAATGCATAAAATGTTTGCAAACTTTGTGTTCATTGAGTTTAGGAAAACATTTTTGTGTCAATTGTTTGCAATATATTTGTAACAAAACTTTAGGATTGCATCACAAGTATTGGCTTTTCTTGTTATGCAATGAAATACCCCTTAATTGCAAAGCGCTGTCAATGTGTGACGACTTTCAACGAGAGGAGGAATGACTGAAATCCAGGGATGTTTGCAATTGTGAGCCCGAGATAAGACATGTCTTCACACGTCATAGTGTTTCTGAAATTTCAATTCCCGTGAATGCAATGCCATCTCAAATGAAGACAACCAAACCCTGGATTCACAGACAGTGTTACTCATAAGTGGGTGAAGGGATGGGTGTGTCAGACATGAGGTGTGGTTTGTCATGCTTTTCATCCAATCGATAGGAAAGTGCATAAAAAATATGATAACGGAGTCTATGAAGGGTTTCATCGACTTGTGCTCAACGCAGACACCCATTGGACGTCAGGTTCAGTAAACTGTGGTTTGAGAGGCATTGGTGTGCATTGGGAGCACCGGATGGCGACACCGCTCGCACTGGGAGTCAATGTATTGGCAATTCGTACTGAAATACTGGTTCTCTGAGTGAGAGACTCAATACATGACTGCCTTTGATAGCACTCTCTATAGGCTGTCATTGAATACATACTAAGCCTTACATAGAGTTCGCAAATATTGTGCAAATCTTTTCATCTATTATTTGATTCATATATAGAGTGACCGCTAAACACGTGTTTACACTTCAATCCTGTCATCACTTTGTGCTTAAGTGTCAACAGTTGTCACTCCTCTGCAGATAATCTCCAATCCGTTAATCATTTAATCCATAGATTGTCTCAAAACTAATGGCAAACAAAACCGATTCAAGTCTTTTGTTCTTTCAAAAGGTATTTCTCACTATAACTGCAATCGTTTAGCCCCTGAGACCACTCACCCCCTGATTGTCTTACAGGCCGACCACAAGCAGTGGTCATACGTTCACGGCTTGTATGAAGAGATACTTAAGATGAAAGCCGAGAGACATAAACAACCGGAACAGTTGATACGCTTGGATCAGTGGTATGTCATATATTGCCTGTGCTATGCCTATGCTATGCCTGTGCTATGCCTGTGCTATGCCTGTGCTCTGCCTATGCTCTCACAGTCTATGCCATTACCAGCCCTACCATATCTGCCAGCGCTATATAGCTGTGCGAAGGAAAGAGAGAAACAGATCGACTGACTGTCCATATATTTAATGTTGTGCTGAGAGAGCACAGGGAGAGGGAGAGAGAGAAAGAGAGAACTAACACATAACAGCCCTACCAGTGCTAACACAGTGAACAAGGAATACCTTATTGTGAGCACCAATACATGCATTTTGATAGTGAGAGCGCATAAACTTTTTTCCACCAAAACTCTCGACTCGTGTCCCAAACTCGCGGTCAGACCTCTGTTTGCGGACACTTTGGACACAATTTAAGTGAGATTTAGTGTAAATATTGTATTACTATATGTGCTGTGCTTTTGTTGTCCGCCATTTTGCACAGCACTTGTATGTCTGCCATTTCATAGCGTTTTCGTATTGGCTTTGAATGTCAGTCGAGGAAAGTCTGAGTCCTTTTAGGCATTGATTTGTCGGTAGTTTTCGGCCAATATTTGGCCACTTTTTGACCACTTTTTCCCTCTTTTATTGATTTTGATTATACGCTCAGCGAATGAGTGGTTAAAAATGCATATAAGATAGCAATGATTAGCACTGGTATGCAATAATACAGTGCCTGTACATACAGAGTACATACATGACATGACATTGCTCAATTCAATGTTGAGATTGAGTATCAAAATATAAGTTTGTTTTCCCTTAATCTCAGAGCACATGAGATATCGGTTTGTTTTGGTTTAGGATTCCTACGAGTTGTCACGTGTTTTGCCATTCAGTCAATAATTCATTAATAGTTTTGTTACACAAAAACCTATTTATTGTTTATTTACTCTAATATTCGCTTAACATTAGACTCACTATTCAATCACTGATTCATTGCTTCTTGTAATCAATTTTTGTATTGTTTTTCACAATTCTTATATTGTTTTCTGTGTTTTCACTCGTCTTATGTCAAAAAACCTTTTGATTAGTTTTATTTAAATATTTTTTCTTATTATAAATAATATTATATTTAGTTTTGAATTAATTATTTATGAATCAGTCGTTGCACTGAATAATAGGCAGAAATGGTATATATATTTGAATTATTAATACAATTATTACTGAATTATTGAATATATTTTGACTAATGTTTGACTTTTCATGTCTTATTGACAATAAGTTATTGTATTGGGGTTTAAAACAAACCCCTTATAAGTCCTCTTTTGGTTTTGTAAATATTTAATACCCCTTAATGTGTAGCCAATGATTTACAAAATATTTAATGAATGTGTGAATCAGTGAATGAAATGAAGTTTTACTTTTGATACTATTTTTTGAATTCATTAAATCGTTTGATATTTTCATATACACTAAACGCTTGCAAATGATTGTCATTTGATTTGTAATTTGGTTTTGTTTAAAATTTTTTATTGTTTTTTGGGTTTTTAGTGATTTTCAAAATTATATCGTTTTTATATGAATTTCATTTCAAACGTTTTTATTGGAATTTTTTGTTATATTTATATTTCAATTGATTTTTCATTTCATTTATATTTTTATGATTTCTTTGTGCAATAAAATTGTTAATAATTTTAGCTTTGATTTCATTTCATATTTGATTTGAATTTTAGTTAATTTATAAAATATGATTGAATTTATAGTCATTTATAACAAGAAAAGTGACATTTGTTTAGTGATTGACATTAAGTTAAAGTATTTTTTATTATTACTTACAAATGAATTGAAGTCTAATTAAGTGATGATTTAAAACCCATTGAATAGTGAATTGAAATAAATTTGATCTAAAGATAGATTTGATGTAAAAATAATTACATAATTAGTTGAACAGGAATATTTTTCAATCAATAATATCAGGGGTTTTTAATGGGTATTTTCTGACTTCATAATCACCCTTACATTCAAGTGTTTATTACTTATCAGAATATTTTATGAATAATTGAAACTTGATTTGAGAATAGACTGAGTCTGGTAGTCTAGTGAACCACTTTGAACCGGATGTCTGTCCATTAGATCCGATCGGTTATTCCTGAGTGAAAATATTTATGAAAAAGCAATTGATATAATACCCGAAACATCTCATGAAATATGCTTTTTATAGACTTCTATCAAATAAATAGTGAAATATTTTGTCACAAATTCGCCTCTAATTCAATGTGTGTTCAGTATTACAGTTGAGTTAACCTAACGTTCACTCAAACGATCGTTTGCTTACAAATTGAATAAAACCCATAAAATAAATGCATTTTTTGTACATTCACTCAATTTTTTGTTATTAGTTTTGAAATTTGTATTTATTTTATGAAATATTAATTAAGATTATTGTTATCTGAAAACACTATAGTTATTGTCATTTCGTAAGTGATTTTCTATCAGTGTTTTGGCTTTGGATTCAGTTTTGACTTTATTTGTCAAACGAGAGAAAAAGTAGTTTCAAAAGAGCCTTGAATTGCATCCAAACCTTGTAATGAATTCAAACTAACGTTTTTACTTAACATTATATGAAAGTCAGACTCAAATGCATTGAATGTTTAAAACGCTTATAATATTTGCTGAAAATATTTTTGTGTATTTTCTCTATCAGTAGTCAAACAGTTCGTCAAACTTTGATTTAATTGAAAGTATTGTTTGAATTAATAGTGAATTAAACAATAAATTAAATGAAAGGTTTAGTCTCTGAGTGAAACACAAACTCACTATTTGTTGTTATGTTTTAGTATTTTCCTCTTATTTCTCCTTATTTTTCAGGAAAATTGTTAGCAATTTGTCTCACAGTATACGCATTGCAATGGTTTTGAAAACTTGTTTTTTCAAAGGAATGCTATTTTTATATATCGTATAAACGAATGATAAGAATATTATGTTTTTTATCATTTGAGTCATTCTTAGAGAATATTCTTTGCCTTTCATTTCATATCAATAATAAAAACAATATTTTTTGGGAAAATTTATGACACATTTAGTATAATATTATATTTCATGGCATTTGAAAGCATTAATCGATTGATAAATATTTGCGAAATTTATTCACAATTTCGTGAAAATATTTATTTTTTAATTAAAGTGTTTTCTCTTTTAATATGTTTTATAATATTTGTGTTTATTATTATTTATCAGATGTTTCTGGTGTTAATGATTTGAGTCATAAGTGATATTATATTTACAAATATTTCAAAGTTTAAGTATTTTTAGTATATTTTGTTTTTTAGATATTTATTTAAAACAGATTTTTTGATTCAAATTATTTTACATTTATTTATATCTAAAACTGATATTCAATTCAAATGATAATAATTTTATAAACGATTTGAAACTATTTATTAAATTTAAAAATCAGTTAAAGAAATGACTCTGATTTGAGGCAAACATCTAAACATCTGCTGTAAAACACGACTCAAACGAAAAATACTTTAAACAAGTTTTCAATGTTTTGTTTTTAGGATTTAATATTAAATAAAACAAAAATCCTATGAAAAAGATATTCAGAGATTAGGGTTTGAATTGAAAAACAAAAGGATATATAATATTGAAAGCAATCTCTGATTTACCACTGCTTTGAATGCAATCCATTGTATTGTCTGTTGATTCTGAAGCAAAGTTTTGCTAAAACTTAAACTCAATTATTACCTGACTTTGCGTTTTATAACTTAAGGTCTAAATGATTGTTACGTAACGTCAGACACAATGAACTCACGTCTAAATGAATTGTAATTGTATTGTAAAAGAATAACAAATAATAAGTTGAATGACATTACAGACAGTTATATGTCATTCAAGTTTAGTACGATTTTCAATGTTTTTCAACTGTGCTGTGCATACCGTCTGTGCTCTACTATCTGAGCGTTTTGGGCGCAGAACAGCTGTCGGTCCACTGAATCAGATATGCGACTGAAATGTCAGTTAAGGGACGGGAGTTTGGGTTGATTTCAGTCCCGTTCCCACTATTGATAGTTCGGCTCAGTTTATAAACTATTGTTAGAAAAGGTTTTTGAATTTATTTTTAAATAATTTTGGTTTTGATTTTCAATTCAATAAATTTGTTTGAATTTTGTCAATATTTTTGGCATAAATTGTGTTTAAAAATCATTTGTTATTTGAATTCAACAAAAATTTGAAAATTAAGATTTGATTATAAATTCAATTACAAAACCAAAACATATTTTAATATCATTTTTATTGAAAATATTTTTAATTATTTTCACTCTATTTCGTGGAAACACTAAACGATTACTTGATTTCATTGAAGGTTTGAAATGTTTTTAAATTAAAGAATAATTGTTTTATTCATTCAATAAATTCTTGTTTTGAGAAGTGGTTTGAAATTCTTTATATTAACTGAAATTCAATATTTGATAATTTATTTCACATTAAAGCACTGGAATTGGGTTTAGATTGTGATTATTTTGAAACATATTTACAGATATTATCAGAAATTTTGCAATTTTATGACATTTTTATCTATTTTTTCACAAAATTATGAATTGATTGTCAAATGATTTACTTTTACTGTCATTTAATTGATTTGAAATTACATTTGATTTATTGAAATGAATGCAAAACTGTTGTGTTTTCGGCTCATTGTCTCTCAAATCAAGTGCATCGCCTCTATATTCCTGGCCTCCAATACATAGACATTTCATATCTGTTTTATTGATTTAGTTTTTATTTAAACTATTTTTAAACACATTTTCATTGCTTTTCATGCGTTTGTAATAAAACAATAACAAACTCTAAACCCTTTATTCAGGTTTCGGGAACAGTTGCCTAAACTAATCCATGCGCGCAAAGACCCTCACATACTTCACGATGAACTTGTTCAAATAGCCAAATGGAAACTAATGGTTAGTATTTGTGATTAAATCCGATTTGAGTTTAAATCTCTAATTTATTTGGTATTTCCTGCACAGAGAGGCAAATACAGGCCCAGACTCTTGGATTTGGTGCGAATAAACACCGAAACAGCAGTATTACAGACGAGTAAAAAGGCGTTCAGAAAGATATATCACCAAAAAAATCTCTCCCAAGCTATCAATGCTTTGGTCGGACTTAAGGGCATCGGACCCGCGACTGCTTCGGGTATGAAATGGGTTTTGATTTTGTAATCCTAAACCTTAAGTCAAATCAGAGTTCAAACGATTTTAATATAAATCGATTTGAAATGCACTTAAAAATTGGTTTTAGTATTGATTTGTTTTCACAGCCATCCTCTGCGCCGCCTATCCAGACGTCGCACCCTTTATGGCAGACGAGTGTATGCTTTCCACACCTGGAGTTGAAGCCACGGATTACACTTTGGCCGAGTATACCAATTATAGCGACCAAATCAAGAACTGCTGCGAAAGGCTTAAAGCCAGCGGTCAGTCAGTTATTGCAAACCCTTTTCTCGTTTGATTTGTTTTTCTTTATACTAAACCTCTTGTATACACAGATCCTGAGGGCAAGTGGTCGCCCCATAAAGTGGATGAGGCCTTATGGACACACTATTTGGCGCGAGAACTGAAACCCGAACTCTTAGATCCTATGCCTTCGGGTAACGGAACAGAAGTAACCATTATTAAGACATCTGAAGAGAATTCCGATAATAATTCTGACATTACGTCTACAATACCGCCAACACTGGCATCGCCTGTCATTGCAGTGACGAACGGTAAGGCCGGGGGCTCTCTATCAGACGAGAACTCTTCTGGTCCTTCATCTGAAGTCGAAGAAAAAAGCAATGACTCGTCGTTTGCGCCCAAAAAGAATGGAAACGGAAATATCGGTAATATTGACGGCGAGGACAGTAATATTGGTTCGGAATTGATTGAAAGCGAAGACTCACGTATTATACTCTCCGAAGAGAACAGCGTAGACGTGGACAACAGTGTGGACAGTAGTGTTGAGCCGGCCTTCAAGAAGCAAAGGGTAGAGGCCAGTGACCTGTCGGCAGTGGCCGTCGGCGAAGACGCCCAGTTATAGTAGTAGTGATAATAATTGGGTTTAAAATTACTTTTTAATTATTTTTTAATTTTTTTTCATTTTATTATCAAAAATACAAATCTATATAAACGACAACATTTTTACCCCTTTTTCGGTGGCGTAGCGTTACTTGAGATGAGTTTTAACCAAATATTTGGTATAATTTTTAATTGAGATATAAATTGAAAGTTAAATAAGACTTCACTTGAATTGGAAATGAAATGAAATTATCTTTTTTATGATAAAAGGGATAATAATTGCATTGAATTTATACATGAGTTGACTATTAATAAAATGTTTTGATTATTATATTGAAATTCAAATCTAATTATTGTTTGAATTAATCTCTGATTCAATTGATTTTGATTGAGATTTAGACCAAAACCTCTGTCTTTTATGAATGTATTGTTATTGAGAGCAGAACAGAGAGAAAGAGAGAGTAAAACCAAAATTTAAATGAAATTATATTAAAATCTAAACTAAAAACCAATCGTTGATTGAGAAAACAATTGTGAAAATTGTAAACAAATCTTATATTTATTGATAAAACAAATGATTTAATAATCAATTGAATGCGAAATTGAGTTAAAATTAAATCCAATGAAAATCTATTTGTAAAACGCGATTCAAAAATCGACTTTTAATGACAATTAACAACATTTACACAAAAAATATATACAAAGACTTTGTGTTAGATATTGAAGACATTTATCCACTTTTACATGAATTGTGAAAACAATTATAAGACAGGAAAACCAATTCTTTATTCATTCGCACCGTTTTATTAATCATTATTTTTTATATACAAATAACATATTATTATATAAATTATATAAAACGACAAAAAATATTTGATTAGTATTTCAATTGAATCTAATGTTAGACTAAACAAAAACTTTTTGCTAAATATTTTGAGACATCTTATGAGTAAATGAAATGAAAAATTATATTTGAACTGCACTTTACATCCGATTTTTGAGTGAGAGAACAGAAAAAGTGTTTTTTGGGACAAAACGTGAATTCATTTTGTGTTTTTGATTAACATTTCTTTGGTGTCACTCAAAACTGATCGACAGTTTATTTGTTGAGATTTTTATGGATTTGTTTCATAAAAATTGAATTTTATTTCTTGAATACAATTTCATAGTTATTATCATTAGTTTTGAATCAAAGCCTATCAAAAACAACAACAAACTTACCTTAATCATTTTTATAAGTAATTATTAATTGATTTTATTTGTAATTATATCATAGTTTTCATTACTCTTTATATTATAACTGAGTTTTGTTTATCACTTGATTTTTCTCTTGTTTTCTAATCATTAATAAAATTTTTGGTTTAATTTATTTTTAAAGAGAAAACACTTTCTTAGCGTTTAATTAATTCATTGATGAAATTGAAGTCAATTTTATAGTGAAATAAATTTTTAAATTAATAATTATTTTATTTTTCTTTCAATGAAACTAATGTTGAGTTCATTTCAATCAATAGTTTTCAAATTATATTTAATCCAAAAAACAATGAACTCATTTGTAAACATAATTTTGAAAATAAACTTTTGATTCAAAAGAAATTGTTTTTTTAATTTTTACAAACCCTTTAAGAGAAGGAGAGCTTTGAATGAATTGTTTTCCCAACATATCTATAATTTATTATTCAATATATGACAACATTTTTGTTAAAATCCAATTTTATTTTCAATTTTTCTGATCATTAACTTAAAGCCAATTGTATTGTAAAAACAGTTAAAATAATAAAATCAATGAATTTTATAAATTCCTTATGTTTTCAATCATTTCCTTTTGGTTTCTGTCCGATCATATCAACTCTAAAGAGCATTTGAATCGCATTGACGTTTGAACACAAATTCAAGGAAAACCTCTTTTTCTATGAATTAATGTCTTTTTAAAAGCAATTGATTTTTGGTTTAAAACAGATTTTAGTTTTAAAATCAATATTTTTATATCTTTTGTTGAAATAAATAGATTTAAACATAAATTAATTGAAATTTATTTGATTTTTAGAAACATTTTAATGATTGAAGAAATAAATATATTTTGAATACAAATCAAACACTTATTTTCGATTCGCTTTCCTATGATTTATAATTGGATGGGAAATTGGAATTGATGACCAGGCCACTTTTCTCAATGTAATCCTGTGCCCATTTCAGCAGTTGAGCATGGTCTGCTGCAGTCAAATGTGGGTTTGGGGCGAAGAGTGTTTGGGTGGGAGAGGGTTTGAGAGTCTCAACATTGTTAGCCTTTGATTCCAAACCAATCCGTTTTCCATATTCTTTGAGTTGGAGTCCGTACTCCTGTCCCAAAGTTAGACCCTTATTATAAACTCCTATTTCTTGTCCGCGATTAACAGTTTGTCCATAACCGAGATCCTGTCCATAAGAATTACCTTTCCCATATTCACTAATATGATATTCCTGATGAATGGGATCTTCATTTCCATAGTGCACAGTTGGATATTCCTCTACGTGAGTATTTCCATAGCCCCCAAGTTGCAGACCAATAGCACCTTGATTATTATCATATGAATTGTCTTGGACAGCATATTGGACACCATTATTGTGTCCACTGTTGTCATCCTTGTGCACAATACTCGTGACTTCTTCGACAACAGGTTTGATAACTTGAGTTACTCTTCTGTAGGGCTGAACCACTTCTCGGAACTCTTGAATAACAGGTCTGAGCACTTCATGGTATACTTTGTGGGGTTCATCCACTGAATGAGTTTTCTCTGTTTTTGTCGGTTCTGCCGGAGTGTGCTTCTGTTGGATGTGGACGGGACTGGACTTCGTTCTAAAGATCACTTTAACGGGTTGTTTAGAGGCCGACACTTCAACTACTTGAGGAGCTATTGGTTCCTCTGATGAGTGCACTGGTACTACAGAATAGTATCTCTTAGTCTGAATGGCTGCGTGAAGAGGACCGGGAGAATGGCTTAATCTGGTTCCATAGGATCCATATCTTGAATCATATCCATGAGTACCCTGGGATATGGAAGCACTGGATGTAAGTCCCATTTTTCCATAGCCATAGATAGTGTTTCGAGTGTCTGTGCATTCGGTGAAAGCAATAATCAATCCAAACATCAAAGTCTGAAAAAATGAAATGAATTTTATTTAATCATTGAATCGTTTGATATATTTTTGTCAATACTTTAAACATATTGTTAATTGAAGTCTGAATTTAATTACAAATAAATATATTATGAAAACTCTTGACTTGATTTTGAAAATGTGTTTGTGATCTGCAATTAAAAAAACTTTATATACCGTTCATTTTTCTCCCCTATTATGGGTTTGCCAGGGGTTGAGTCAAATAAGAAAGTATTTGTCACAACAGGAGATATTTTTTGCATTTCAGGAAGAGATCTGGTGTTTGAGAAAAAGATATTAATTTAATTGAACCCTATTTTACATTAATTCTCATTATATCTGAGCGCCGATCAGATTGTCAACAAACACAGCATTATTTGAAATCCTTTTTCAATACTGAACTCGTTTTTCATACCTTTCTCTCCCTCTCCTAAGTGAGAGAAAACCAGTCATTAAAACGATTATTCAATTGAAAGTCGAAATTATTTTAATTGAGAGATAACTAAATGTCACAAAAAATGCTATAAATCAGTGAATAGTTATTCAAATGCTGTGCTCTGAAAGTGAAATTCATTCAATGTATTCATATCAGGGGTTTGTCTGATTCAGTTATTCAGGGGGACATTAAATTATGATAATTGAATTAAGGGTTTCATTATAAAAGGGAAAAGAGTGTCAAAATCTGGTTTAATATTCAATTTATTTATATGTTTTGGGATTTCTTTTATCTTTTTTGATACATAAGTAATCAGTAATTGAATTGATTTGATGGAGGAATGGATAGGGAGTGGGAGTCACTGTCACTTAATTTGGTCAAAGGGGGGGATATTTTTGTACAGTAAGTGAATTTCATTCCTTAAACATCAGATTAATTAATATTAATAAATATTAATTGAATTTTAATCTTTCTCATTTACCACGGATAGTGTGTTTGGGATCTAATTGTGTTATTAATAATCACAATACACCCTTGTTCATTTATCTATGTGATCTTTTGAAATACTAATATATCTGGGTTAAATACAAAGTGTCTGATCATTATAGAGAGCTATCCTTAGAGAGCTATCAATTGTCGATATAATCAATGTTTATCATAAAATGAGTTGAGTTTTCATTGAATTGATTTCATTTAATGAAGAATTTGTGATAGAATTTCTTGACTTTAAGAAATAGAATTTTGATCTTGGTTATCTTAAATTGTGTTTATCAATGAAAACTGTTTTTATGAATATTTTATTTTATGTATAGTTTTTATAAACAATAAATACTTTTCTATAAATTCAGTGAAAATTTGTTAAAATATAATCAATTGAATGAAATATTAGTTATTTTTTAGAGCAACAAAATATAGCAATGATTACAATCGCGACAATCAATACAATTATTACAGTTATCAATACCCAGGGCAAGTGACACTTCCAGGCCACTGGGCTATACCATCGATGGCCATAACGTGGACAGTTGTTTTCCTCAATGGTATCGCACCGTTCAATGAAAGTAGTGCCAACAGATTTGGCCGCATCTTTGTCACAGACCTCGTAAGCCTTGTCTCGCATACAATACATGAAATCATAAGAACCACAACATTCGACCCTTTCTTTGTTGTCAACCCCTTTCCACTCATCATTTGATTTTGTGTTACATTCCTTAATATAGATAAGCAGTTTTACCCCACAATAACCGGTGCCCAAAACCGATGTGATGTCATCCACCAGTCCTCCTTCAACCGATGCATTGTAAGGATTAGTTACATTACTTTTGACTGAAGTCAAACACAAATTCATTGAAAGAATAGTCAGATAACGAAAAGTTAATGAAATTTTTGACATCTTTTTAATGAATTTGAGCACAAATTGCAGAATAAATTGAAAGACTTGAGTGAAGTTTGAATCAAATATTTATGAATTGTATTTCAAATGACAGGCAATTGTTGTCAACAATTTGTTGGTCAGTTAGAGAGTAATTGAAAATATTGGTCAAACATTTCACGAGATTTTATTTAACATTATTTTCAATTCAAAACTTAATTTCAAATTATATTTCAAAAAAACTTGAGATCAATTCAAAGGATATAAAGAGTGAGGAAAATGTTTACAAAGAATAAGACAAACGAAATGAAGGAAAGGGTGGTCTTTGACCTCAGGACACAAAGACGTGGTTTTAGACAATCCAGAAATTTCTCAAACCCCAGGTTTGTCATACAAAACACTCCACAAGACTATAGCTTTAGGACACCTCAACCCCAACAGCACTTTCCTCGCAATTATTGGCCTCAAGAGTCTAATACCCGAAACACTCTATTTCACATCCCTTCCAGTCATTTACCACAAAGTCCTATGTCTTTGAAAAATGATTTTGATATGAATGAAGACTCAAAACCAGTTTATGAGAGCCGGGAATGGAATCCAATGGCCGGATGGCAGTACAAGAACTCATTCTCGGGGCCAACAGCAGGTATGAGGTCACTATCAGCTCAGCAAAGGAGTAATTCAATCGATGTATCGGTTATTGTGCACCAAATGAATGCCAGCACTGATGCCATCAGAGCTGATATGAAGGCCTTTAAAGAGAGTTTTGACAAATCGACCGAAATATTGATTGAAACCATCAATAAGTCCAACGATTACATCAAAACCTCTTTTATTGAAACCGCAAATAATTGTAATCTTAGTCTTAAAGACCAATTGATTCAAGCAATCAAAGACTCAAACTCTCGACTGAAGGACTCATTGCTGGAAGCGATCAAAGAATCAAATTCTGAATTCAAGAAGAGTTTGGTTGAAACCATCAGTGAAACCAAATCTGAGGTTACACAGCAATTGGAACCGCAGACAAAGAGACCCAGGATTTTGAAACCAAAAGATTCAAAGAAAGTTTGAATTTAAAAAAATATTTAAAAACAAATTGAATTAAGTTTTCGTTTAAATGTAATAAAAGTTTTGAAAAGTATTTATAGATTTGTAATAAAACTATGAAAAAGTTGTTTAATCATTGAATCACTCTTTGAAATGATTTAGTGATTAAACTGTTAACAAATGTATAAAATATTCAAAAGACATCAGTTCCTCAAAACACACCTTCTCTTAACACAGTTATATCATATGTAATCAAAAACCTTATATTGAATTGCGTTTCAGATATTTTTTAAAAATTGCTATAATAATAACCATGAACAATTTGACAATTAGACCAAATATATTAGGAAGAATTCAATCTCTAAATAACAACATGCTACTACAGTCCGTTATGCAGCACATTTCAACATTGTTCTAGGTCATTAAATTCTCCTTTAATTTCAAATATTGCTAAATAGGGTATAACTTACGTACGTTTTGAATGAACTACAAAAGTATTTGTTATGAATACTTGATATTTGATTAATCAAATTTTGATATGACCAAGATAGTGGAATTCGAACCCTCCCTTCCTATTGATAATAAATGGCATAATTGTTGTTAATATTCAAATCACATCTGATTTTCATATCATTCATTCAAAAATCAATTTTAAAACTAAGTTTAGATTTGATTTGAATTGAAGTGAAATTGTTTTGAAATTTAAATAATTTATTCAAAATCTCATTAATTATTATTTAATTACAAATAAATGATTAAAACGTTTTCACAATTGATTTGAATTATAAATTAGAAGTCTATTAATCAGAGCACTGGTAGTAATGAGAGTTCAGTCAAAGTATGAAATCTTAGGAAATAATTGATTACAAAAAATGTTATGCATTTTTAGGCTGCCTTTGCTTTCTTTGATTTATATCCGCCCTTTGCTATACCAAGGGCTCCACCATTTCCATAGCCATGTCCACCGCCGAGACCACCGCCGAGACCACCGTCCAGAGCCAGACCGTCGGCAACAATGGGTGCCGCGACTGCGTTTCGCAATCGGTTTTCTCCTTTGGCAACAACGGTATGCACTTCTTCGAGAACAGGTCTGACTTCTTGCACCACTCGTCTGAAGGGTTGGATAATTTCACGCACCTCTTGGATAACTGGTCTCATGACTTCGTGAAGCACTCTATGGGGTTCGTCTTCAGATCGAGTTTGCTCTACCTGTCCGACAACACCTGGAGTATGGATTTGCTGAACAAGAACTGGACTGGAAATGGATCTGAAGATCACTTTAACGGGTTGTTCGCTCGGCTCTACATCAATTACTTGAGGAATGGCTGGTTCTTGTGGTGTATTGACTGGAATTACTTCATAAGTGCGATGAGTTTGGATGGCGGCCGGGAGGATACCAGGAGCTGCCAAACCAATGGGTCCGGCAATTGCTCCACCGGCTAAACCACCTCCAAAAGCTAAACCGGCGCCATAACCACTACCATAGCCGCCACCAAATCCCAAACTAGCGCCATAACCACCTCCATGTGCTAAACCACCCCCATATCCAACCCCATATCCACCACCATATCCACCACCATATCCGCCACCATAACCCACACCGCCTATTGCAAGACCTGCATCAGCATAACCTCCAGGAACGGCATTACAGTAAGTGATTGCAACCGAAACGATCAAAAACTATAAAAATGAAAACAAAATGAAATAAAATAATCAAAAATTTTATAAACTTTTTAATACTTTAAACATTTTTTAATTAAAAATTTCTCTTTTAATGAAAATATTTCTTAAACTGAGAGATGTTTTTCCTAATTGTTTGACAGCAATGAGAGCACTGATTGACAAACATAACTGTTAAATGATTTTTATACTAAAAGTCTTCTTCAAAAAAGAGTCCAAATGTAATAAAAACTGATTTTTATAATTAGAGTGTATTTTAGTGAAGGAAGTGTTGGTTTCAGTCATAATATTGTCCGATAGAAGAAGATCTTTGAATTCAAAGATGATATGATTTTTTAAATAAAATCCTTTGCCCGGAGTCTCTGTTAATTGAAAAACAAGTTTTTGCGACTTTATTACCATTTTATTGATGAGATTATATGAATAGCAAATGAATAGTGAAAGCGTTGTCTAGTTTTTGTTGGTTTAAAACCAGATTTAGTTGTGATTTGTGTTATATTTATTCACCAAAAAATGCGAACCAAATCAAAGATAACCTGAAATAAGTTTTTGTGTGAAATAAGGTATTCAATGAAAGCCATTGACTATAATCTAAATCTTCTTTATTTTTATGATTTCCGTTACTCTTATTAATACTAAAATAAATTCCAGTTTTGTTTTTTATGCTTTTATTTTCCGGTAAATGCCTTCAAGTGATTGATTTTTATATAAAATTTCTCTCAAATACTCTTCAAGTCATAAATTATTGAGTGATTTATAACTGTTTTAATTATTGACTAAACTTTTTATGACTTAAGCAATCATTTGTCTTTTATTTGTTAATTGAAAGCATTTTTTCATAACTTGTAAAGACTCACTGATTTTGTGGTTAATTGATGTTTGAATTTTGTTGAGCACTGGTATATGTTTGGAAAGTGTTTTAATTAATGGAAAATAAAAATTATTTATTATTTCTTAAACTATCATAAAATTGAAATATAAATAGTTTAAAATGAAATTTAAATTTCATGGTAAAAAGTACCAAAATCTTATCTGAATTGAAAATTAATCTAGATTAATCTGCTTTCAATTTTAATTGCAATATTCATTTAATTATAACTTTTTGTAAATATAAATAACTTTTACTTTTTATAGAAATCTAAATTAAATTTATTTGTAAATAGAGTAATGCTTTAAACGACAATTTACCTTGATTACAAATCATTTATAACATAATCTAGTCCATAATTAAGTCCCTCAGCTATTTTGAGTCTGCATTGATTCCAAGTTATTCATGGATTGGAATAATTATTTAATGTTTTAAACCCGGTTTAGTTCATCTGTCTATCAATTCAATAGTCTAATTAAAGTCATTTAAATAAAGATAATGTATTAAAAGTGTACTTGCATAAATTATTAATTACTGTAAGAAAGGTTACTTATTTTTAGTGTTTTATTAACTTATATAATATATAAACAATTTTATTCAGTAATAAGTTTTTGAAAGTGATTTAAGTTTTTATAACATTTGAAGATTTTTTTAACGAAATTAAAATGAAAAGCAATTTTAACCCCATTTAAGCACTCTATCCATCAAACGGTAAACTCGGTATGCATTGAAACAACTGATTCAGTGTTGAGATAAATTCAAACTCAACTGAAACTATAAAAAGTGAATCAAAAATAAGACTGAAATGACTTTTTGCATAAAATTTAATACAAATCTTATATAAAATAAACATTTTTTACAAATCATTAAAATATTTACAAATTATTTATATTTTATATTTTTATAGATAATTATTATCAAAGAGTTTTTAGTTGAAGATGAGTTTGACTAAGCCCTGGCCGCTCGGGCAGCAGCTCTGGCCGCAGCTCTGGCACTCTTTGCTGCCTTCGAATACCCTCCGTACCCATGTCCGAGACCCGAGAGATTTCCATCACCTATTAGTGCATATCCGCCACCATTTCCATGTCTTCCCTGTCCTTTGGCAACAACGGTATGCACTTCTTCGAGAACAGGTCTGACCTCTTGAACTACTCGACGGTAGGGTTGGATAATTTCTCTAACCTCTTGGATGACTGGTCTCATCACTTCGTGGAGCACTCTATGGGGTTCGTCTTCTGATCGGGTTTGCTCTACCTCTCCAGGTGTACCCGGGGTATGAATTTGTTGGACAAGCACTGGACTGGAAATGGATCTGAAAATCACTTTAACGGGTTGTGAACTCGGCTCTACTTCAATCACTTGAGGAACGGGTAGTTCTTGTTGTAGAGTCAACGGAACGATTTCATAAGTTCTTCTCGTTTGGATGGCTGCGGGTAAGGGTCCCTGTGCTCCATAACCTATCGGTGCTCCATAAGCCAGTCCGCCTCCAGCTGTTAGCAATCCAGCGCCGCCTAATGAAAATGTTGAGATACCGCCGTTAAGTCCATAGTTATACCCCAGTGCTGGACCGCCGTACCCCCCGTACCCAACATTGTGGTAATCGTTAGCACTTGCAAGTGAAGCGACCAAACAAATGGAAAGAACCTATAGTTTAGTGTTTGTAATAAAATTGATGTTAACTTTGGTTTAAGTATTCAATACTTCCCAACAGTTCACTCACTCTTAACATTGTTTTTCAAATTTATGTTTAATTGTTTTGAAAGCAAAGCAAAACTTCTTATTCAATGATTTGTTTGAGTCTGAGAGCAGTTTCTTATATACTATTAAGTATATGTGCATAAAGAGGAGCACTGGTAGGACGTCTTCATAAAACTGGTCGTCTATTGAACGTCTAAATGATTGCAATCAAATAATGAGTGTTTTTTGCCGGATATCAAACATAAAGATCTCAGAAAAGACGACATCTCTTATAAATTTAGCTTTTTCATATTTCAAGTGCTGTACCGGTGCTAAAACCAATACATCTCTGGGCATCGCTTCAGAGCTAGTTTTGCTTAACTTTGACTTAAATAACAGTTGACTTATATTTAGTGTTAAACTTAGAAATTATTTTGAGATTTATTTGTAGTTTTATTACACTTTAAATGCATTTAAAGGTTAATCTGAATATCATTTTCTCTAAAATAATATTAATTTCTAAAAATAAAATCATTTTTCAGATTTCAAATAATTTGTTATCAATTCTCAGAGATTTTAAACATTGATTAAAAATATATTTATATTTCTATTAATAATGTTTACAAAAAAGTTGTCATTAATTCAAAACATTTACCGATTATTGGGTTTCGTTGAGAATCAGTAGTTCTTATGGTTTAATATGTCGTATATTTTGTATTGAAATTTAAATTTTCACGGATTATATTGTTTTGAATTCAGTATTTGTAAAGCAATCGTCAAATTAGAGCATAAAAATTGTGTTTCAAATTGATTTGAAAACTAATTTATAAGAAATATTTTTAATGGATTATCAAATGAAATGAAATACGAATTTATATGTGAAGTAAAAATCAGTGCAAATGATAATACATTTCAATAAAGTTGTGATTTGTTTCACTCGTATTTCATCCCTTACTTCCTAATGGTCTGAAAGTTTTTAAACAAATTTTTAAAATTACTTTAAAATTCCTTTCAATTAATTTTATGATTCATTTATTTTCATAAATTGATTTCAAATTCAGACCACTTTTCAAATTAGAGTATACTTTCAACAAAATCCTATCAATTCTCGTGTGAAGTAAATCTTATTTTATTGCTTATAAACTATTTTATTGTTTTTGACATTTGAGTACATTTTGAAAATACTGTAATTGTTTTAAAGTAATTAATCGTTTAATTAATTAGAGAAACAATCCTTTAGTTTGTTGTCTTGCGTCACATATTGACAATTGGATCCATTTGTTTGACTTTTGACAGATTTGTCAATCATTTCAATGTTTGAATATTCATTGGGTTTATGGGTTTATGCGTTCAATACAAGAGATAAAAGAAATTATTTGAAAAATTGAATTCAAATTTTTCTTTTTCCTAACATTTTGGTTAAATTTTCTACAAAATGAATGAAAAATGTTTTGCTTTTATGTTTTGTTTATTAATTATTTTTGATTTAATATTTTTATCGGAAGAACAAAATGGTTTGTAATTTGAAATCAAAATCAAATCTAAATATAATTAATATTTGTTACAAAATCAGGGAATAAAAAGTTAGGGTTGACTAAGAAAAGTAATAAAAGGCAAACAAAAACCGCGAAGAAGGCGGCGAAAGGGGTTGCAAAGGGGCGTAAGGCTGCCAAATCTGCAGCGCGAAAGGCGAGCAGAAAACAGGGGGCGAAAAGTCGAAAAGCAGGTAAAAAGTATAGAAGTGGTGGATCAGATACAACGGGTGGTTATAGTGACTACAGTGGTGACTATAGTGGTTATGGTGGTGGCGGTGGTGGCGGTGGTGGCGGTGGTTATGGCGGTGATTATGGCTCTAATACCCAGATTGTTAACAACATTAATGTGCAAGTTCATGTTAACAATGGCAAAAAATAATCCACAACTGAATTGTCAATTATTTATTTGATTTCAATATTAAATCACATTTTTTATTAAGAGTTTTATTAAGCGTTCAAAAAATACAACAAAATTTGATTTCATTTAAAATATTTTTTAAAAATATATGAATTGTTTTTAAATATTATTTTTAAATCAATAAATGGTTTGAAAACAAAAATAATTTCAATTTATTTGCGTTTTTTTGGAGAAATATATTAAACAATAGTTTCAGTGATGACTAAAAGGAGTACAAGAAGACAGCGGTTATAACAATAGAGGCCCCGAAGAGAAAACTATTGGTCGGATAGAAGTCAGTCATTAAATAATAGCTACAAATAGTGGACAACACTATTGATATAGAAGTGGCGAAGCCTTTGAGGATATTATCCGCGTATTTCATAACTATAGCCACTATTAGACCACCGAATGCTTGCAATAGTATTACAATCCATGTCAACGGTGTGTAACCCTTAGAGTGATTGTCAATTCGTTAGCATTTCATTAAAACCCTTAAACACAGTGAAAACAATACAACAATACAACAATACCTGCAATAATCCATTGCTGAGAATGAGATCAACGTCTTGTAAATACATGGCTATAGAGGCGGTGATGACTGAGAAGAGAGCCATTTGTGTGTTCCGTATCCACAATGACTGCGCCGTATATTTGACTAACTTTTCAAAATAAACCCCTGAAAAGCCACTCGAGAAACACGAGGCCAACACTGCCAACACTCCCACCAATCGACTCCCAGTCGGCTCTTCGACCGGAAGGGAAGTATTGATTGTCTCAGACGTGGACGGACTGTCCGGCCATTGGACTAAAGTGACACCAATTGTAAGTAAAATCAATGAAAACCATTGAATAGTTGTCAGCCTTTTGTGTAACATTGAGACTGAGAACAGGGCTGTCGTCAAAATTTTTAGCTGATATGTCACCTGAAGTGCAATTATATGTCAATTATTGATCATTAGGTGTGGACAGGGATGAGGACAGGGATGTTGACAGACCTGATAAGTGGCTGCGTCTAAGTTTGTGAGCGCTATAAACAGTAAATTGTTTTGAATTGTATACAAAAGCGCCGGAACTAAGAGTTTGATCGTCTCTTGAGGTTTAGACAACACCTCGTTGTTTAAGACACGCATCAGTCGACCACAAGAACCTGAAGTATCAATGCTTTCAGTAATTAAATGACAATCACCTGAAAGGGGGATAAATACCCGATTGAAAGGCGAGGATAAGAAGACAAACAATGAGTTTAATGAATTCACTGAAGACTATGGCAGTGCTGATGAGATAATTGCCTTCATTTGTGTCATAACTGATCCGCGAATACCTTAAGATCATAACCAAAGTCGTGGTCTGTATTGTCAGCACCAGAAGTGACAGGTATTTCAAAAGTGTTGTCTTTGAAGACATCTTTTGGTTTAAGTTGTTATCAATGTTTGGCTTTTAATCTGATTTGTGATTGGATTTCATCTGAAAGTCATCTCAACTGAAGATTAAATGACTGAATGTCTGAATCTGTGGTCAATTGAAGGCAAAAAACATTTCATTTGTTTTCATAAAATCATATGTTTTTGTCGTTTCTATGGTTTTGTGTGAAAACTATTCAATAAATACGACAAACATTTGAGACATAAAGTTATGCTTCAAATGATGTGAAGTGAAAATTGTTTTCAATTATTGTCATTAAATTCAATAAAACTTTAAGTTTTATTAATTAATTATTTTTAAGCATCTTTAGGGCCAGACATCCCAACCCACGGCTCGGTAGGCATGAAGTGAGGAATCCATACCTAAAAAAATTTTTATGAATTTTGAAAACATTTCAATCAATTGTTAAAACTATTTATAAATTGTTTTTAAAGTTTTTCAAAAATATTTAATTTTTTGCAATAATTATGAATTGATTTGCGTTTAAAACAATCAGTTGTTGAGAAGAAGTCCTAAAATCAGACCAAATGTCAGACCATTTGTAGTGGACTCGAGACTCGGGGGTGTAAACTATCGGGTGCTTTGAGACCGGCTTCCGGTTCCTCAACGCTGAGTCCAAAGGCCACTGCAATCACGTGTTACTAACGCTGCGTTACTTCGGTCTTCGCAGCACTTCCAGTGGTTTGACCACCGATTTGACGGTAAATATACAACAAAACACAAGTGGTTTGTAATTCAGTTCACTTTTAATGAGTTATTTATCAAAACAATTGAAAAACTAATTATATTTTTAGATAATAATTAAGACATAAACGAAATATCACTCAAAACGTTACGAGAAGTGAAGCCTTTGAGGTCTAAAACACAACTGAATTCCGAAAACAACGCTGCGTTTGAAGTCGTCTCCAATTACTTCCGTTTCCCATCTCATCAACCAATCAGCGATCGATTCTCGAAAGTTCTCAACGATTTCATCACTTCCGCAGCGTTTCGAGTAATACTTGAATTGAAATTTGATATCAAATGTGTTATAAAAATAATGATAAATGAAATAAAAAGTCAAATAATTTGTTTGTCATTATAATTATGAGACAACGCATGCGCTGTCTCTGTCCGGTGCTGTCCAACCACTTCATCCTCCCTTTCCTTTACCCTTCGATGTCCTCATCGATCGATTCGGTTGTTGTCCTCTTACTTGCGCTGCGTTTCCCTCTTCTCGTTCTTCCGGTCGTTTCGGTGGGAACTCTCCGCTGATCTTCGCTCGCAATAGTTGTCCATTCACTGGTGCTCTGTCCCTCGGGAGGACAGTCAGGTATATATCGGGTGTAAATCGGAAGCCACTCATCTCCATGTGCTGTATATACCCTGATCTCAGCGTTTCATGGAATCTCGGGAAGTCTGCGGTCACTTCAATATACATTGCGTGAAATACCCGCAACTGGTCTGCACTTACGCCGGGAATCAAGTATTTCTTCAACTCTTCCAGTACTCGATAACTGTATGACGTCTTGTCTATACCTCTGGCCGTCTGACACCCGCTGCGAATCACTTCCCCAATGAAGTGAACATTCATTTCCGAGGTTCGAACCGATTCTGCCCAGGAATTCAATGCCAGTGCCGACCCGTCGGCCCAATTAAGAGCTGACCTCCATCTGGTGCGGGTCTTCTCATCGATGTCTGTTTTCAGCTCTTTTAACGCGTTTTCAAAGTACTCGGCTCTTCGGGTGTGGTCTTTGATCTCCTGTTGTCGAGACTTGTCTTTCGCACCGAGTCTTTGGCATTGGGTTCGCAGCGTCGCAATAGTGGAGTCCCGAAACTCAATCTCCTGTTCCTGTTCTCTGGACTTCTCCTCCATTTCCTCAATATTTTTCCAC